>CAIGRS010150506.1:0-10895 GCA_903798395.1 Fraxinus floribunda | reverse complement strand
GGAGAAATGAATGAGTTCTGAATTCCTCTATCGAGTTGTCGGGAAGATGATTTAGGATGTGCAGATGATTAAGTGGGTGAGGATTTGAACGTATTAATTACGAAGTAAAAGTTTTAATTAGTTTTAGGGTATTATTCTAATTACTTCTTCTTTTACAGTAATGGACCTAATTATCCCAAATATCTATAGGAAAATGTTAAATGGGCCGGCTCGGCCAATTGCAACCGTTTGTTGAAACGTGCCCAGGCTTCAAAAAGGTTCAACACAAAACCCATCATAAAACCCTTGAACCAAAACTTTTCATAAGCCGTTCAATTCCTGGAATTCTATCCTGAACTCAGCCGCAACAACAACAATGGCGGGAATTGAGAAAATCCCAAGCAATGAAGTTATGGATTCCATAAAGAAGAAGCGAAAAAGAAATAGGGACAAAAATAACAAAAAAAACTCTCAACCAGAAAACTCAGAACGCGAAGAAGAGAATAAGGAATACCTGACACAAGGAGGCGATGATGAAAGGGATGAAATTGGAGAACAGAAAGCAGAAGAAGAGGCACAAGTTGGAGAAAAAAAGAAAAAGAGCAAGAAAAAATTGAAGACGGAGCAAAAAGAGAAGGAAGCAGAGGAAAGTGAAGAAGTGGAGGTAAAGAGAGAGATGACGATACGAAGTGGGTCTGGGATTATGAGCACGGAGACATTTACGTCTCTGGGTTTATCCGAACCTACAATGAATGCCATCAAGGACACTGGTTTTCAGTACATGACTGAGGTAAAAAAGACTGGAATTAACTGTTACCCTAGCTAATGTTTCGGTGTAGTAGTTTGTTTAATTTTATCAATTGCCTTCAGTTTTTATCCCTGATTTTTTCTGTCAACTTTATTTTGTTCTATTGGTTAATCCCACGTCAATATCTGTTGTATCCATACTGCTTCGCATCCTTAGTCCCTTATAAACTTATTTTGTTTTATAATGTGCATATTTCCCTGAGCATAATTTTTCTTATTGGGTTTACATTGATGGAGAGGAAGGAATTTATCTTCCTAAATTTGATTAACCGTTATTGAAGATCCAAGCTCGGGCAATTCCTCCACTTTTGGCACAAGAAGATGTTCTTGGAGCTGCAAGGACAGGTTCTGGAAAAACCCTTGCCTTTCTGGTACCAGCTGTTGAGTTGTTGTATCAAGGCAGTTTCAAGCCTCGCAATGGGACTGGCGTTGTTGTCATTTGCCCGACAAGAGAGTTGGCCATGCAGGTATATAAGATGTTAATTTTGACTTTATTTTGATAACTATAGAAAAACATGTTTTAGTAGTTAACAACACTACTCCAACCAGCTCCATCATTTCTTGAAGTGCATCTCCAGCTTTCTTTTTGTGTATGTTATATATAATTTTTGAGTTGGGGCTTCATGGCACCTGACTCCAATTTCCATGGATTAGGTTGTGTGATCAAATCTCATCAGCTCCCTGGGGCCTACCTCGTAGTCACTGTTTTTGGGTATGCTGGTGCATAGTTTTCCTGGGGTGGGCTATGCACCGGGGACTCATTAGCATTCAATTGTAGAGATATATTGGCATTCTGTACTTTTGGAGTGATTAAACTGATTTCCATCTTGATGATGCAGACACATGCTGTGGCAAAAGACCTCCTCAAGTATCACTCACAGACAGTTGGATTAGTAATTGGTGGTGCCCAACGAAGAGTAGAGGCAGAGCGTCTTGTCAAAGGAGTTAATCTTGTAGTAGCAACACCCGGTCGTCTTCTTGACCATCTTCAAAATACTAAAGGCTTCATATATAAAAGCTTACGGGTATGAAAATATTTTTTCTTTCCTGAAATTTGACTACCATTCACCAAGTTTCACAACAGACAAGTAACTACTGTTAAATCTTACCTGTTCCCACATCCATTTATATCATGTATAAATTCATTTTATTTATTTTTGGGATAAAAAATTATGTTGTAATGACAAAAGTTGATTATTATTCTCTCTAAAAGACTCTTCTCAAAATATTACAAGTAGTATAGTATGGTTCTTTCTCTACAGTGAATTGTTCCTTTTATCAGCATCAATTAGTAAAGAGCAGTGACAAAAAAATTAGTGGTAACCTTTTGGAGAATGATTTCTGATGTAAAAACTAGTTAAAGGCACTTAATCACCACTTTTGCTTCTAGGCACTGGAATTTTGCTTTGCAAGGGTGTCCCATAGGATAGGAGTTGAATTATAACAGGATAAATGCCATGATGTTTCACTTAATGGTAAATAAATAATAATACATCTAAGTTCTAATATGTTAGTATGGTAATGAGTAATATGTTTTGTGTAATTTTATTTGTTCATTTGTTTTTTGTGTATAACAATTGAGACAATAATATATAATATAGTAAAAAGATGCAAAGGTGAATGTTATCAGAAACTTAACCTTTTATAATGAACATCATGGTGGGTGAGAAGATCCTTTCTCTTCAACTCGAGAACAATGGACATGAGTATGGANTTTTTGTGTATAACAATTGAGACAATAATATATAGTATAGTAAAAAGATGCAAAGGTGAATGTTATCAGAAACTTAACCTTTTATAATGAACATCATGGTGGGTGAGAAGATCCTTTCTCTTCAACTCGAGAACAATGGACATGAGTATGGATTAGCTCGTACTAGAAGATATGTATCATACAACATTTAAAGTATTCAGGATCCAGATCTTTACTCTTTTTCTTCCCGTTGCTTATTTATAAATGCTTTAACTTTTAAACACATTTTGGGACCTTGTAGTGCCTCGTGATTGATGAAGCAGATAGGATTTTGGAAGCAAATTTTGAAGAAGAAATGAAGCAGATCATTAAAATTTTGCCGAAGGTACTTGCATCTGTAGTTAATGCTCATGGGGGCTTATATGCAGTCAAATTTTTGTTTTTGGTTTTTCAGGTTATGAAAAATTTAATATCGCCAGCCTTCTTTTTCCTTGTTTTCTTTCTGTGGAAAAGTGGAATGAAATCTGATTTATTATCTTTTGAAAGTTCCCTGCAGCGTAAGTTTCAGTTTTTTTTTTTGGCGGGGACTCATTTTTTCATTTCTGTTTTGGTGACATTGAATAATATCCATCATGGTGCAATTATTGAAGTGGTGGGCTGTATTTGTTATCAAATTCAAGTTATCTTGTAATCTATGGATTAGATTTTCCCGTTAAATAAATTAGGGAAATTGGCACCAGAGGTCTCCAACATTTGTATGAGTGAGACTGTGAGAACTTGGGTCCCAACTAAGGGATTCCGTCGAAAAAAAATGTTAATAAGTTGCTCATTTTGTACATAATGTTTAGTTTAAAAGACAATTATACTCTTATTTTGAGTCAAAAATTTAATTTAGCAAGGAAAAATGAAAAGATCTATAAAAAAAAATAAATCAAAATCACGCGTCTTCTACCCCCACATACCCATACCCACCAATTGTCCTTCGTCGTGATTTTGGAGATTGGGCTAACAGTTAGTAGTGAAGTTATATATTTTGTGAAAGAAACTTCTAATAGTGATTAATTGGTGAACTTGCGAAGAGAGAAATAAAGGAAACGTTCTGCTAAATAGATTTAAGCTGTCTTGATTACACAGATAATATTGAACTAAAGGCTTCACTTTCTTGCTGAAGTTCTCACAGTCACGGGTAACAAGAGATTATTCAATTTGACGATACTAATTCGTCAGGACTTGGGGGAAGAAGTCAAGAAGATGATGGGGGCTGCTGGCAGTGATGAGGTCCTCCAGGGTAGGGGGGGGGGGGTGGAGGTGGAAAGTTGGGGAAGAATTTTTTTTTAATTACTCCAGTTGCTCTTGGAACCATGTGAGAGACGTGACAGTCTAATAGCTAAATGGACAAAATGTCGTTGAATTGAGGAAACAAGTCCAACAAAAATTGCAGGTTGGGGACCTCAAGTGCCCACTAATGAAATATTGAGGACCTCTGCTGCGAATTGCACAATAAATAATTCCAAATGAAAGTACAAAGTTGTTTACTGATATGGGTAGATACAGCTGGCATAACCTGTCATTGAAAACACAATTCATCATCGATAGATGAATCCATTTCTGCTTGACTCAAATATTTCCATTCCCTTCCTTGAGTTACAAAATTCTGTGTCCTATTTATGTGCTGAATAATGTATGAAATAACTAAATGCTACTGTCATCTTCATTGTTTGCAAATTAATTGAGATGCTACTTACCATGCAGAAGAGACAAACTGCACTTTTCTCTGCTACACAGACTAAGAAGGTATGAATACAAACCTGATGTTTTTTTAACACTGATTTGGTGGAACATCCTATATTTCTCTACAAGAGAAAATTGTGGTTTATGTTGTTTTTGGAAAATAAAGATCAAAGAGAATGCAAGAAATAAAGATGTGTGATTTTATTTTGAATTTCCTTTAGCTTCCTAAAATGTCCACCTGCATTGTAAATTCTTATGTTCTGGTGCTGAAGTGATCTTTTATTTCTTACCTTATCAATAATGGAAATAAAAAAGGATATTCAATTATTGTTGCCTGGAGGACTTGAGCAAGAAATATGTTATCAATTTCAGGTTGAGGATCTTGCTCGCTTATCATTTCAGAAAACTCCTGTCTACATTGATGTGGATGATGGAAGAAAACGGGTATGCTGACTGGCTAATTTTTCCTTTAGTTGAACTGATATTTTTGTTATCCCTTTTGATTAAATGTTAGCATTTATAGGCCACCAACGAAGGGCTGCAGCAAGGCTACTGTGTTGTCTCAAGTGCCAAAAGATTTATCCTTCTGTATTCCTTCTTGAAGAGGAATCTGACAAAGAAAGTGATGGTCTTCTTCTCATCATGCAATTCAGTCAAATTTCATTCTGAACTTTTTAGATACATTCAGATTGATTGTTTTGATATCCATGGAAAGCAAAAGCAGCAGAAACGAACTTCCACCTTTTTTGATTTTTGCAAAGTGGAGAAGGGTATCTTGTTATGTACCGATGTCGCTGCACGTGGTCTTGATATTCCTGCTGTGGTACGCTTCTTCACTTTTATAACAGTAACGCTGCCCCCTCACCCACTGGAATATATATATATATATGAATATATATATATATATATGAATATATATATATATATATAACTTACCTGGGAAGTAAAAGTTGAAAAAATAAAAATCCTGGACAGATTATGTATGGAATAAATATATAATTAAAGAATGGCATATCTTCACTCTCCCTCTTTCTTTGGCAGAACCAAACCGACTGCTAAAAATATATCTAAAATAACTGGTGACCCAGCAGGTTAAGCTGTTAACTTTCCTTGTTTTTTCTGGTTTGTCTTGTTAAAAATTAACAAAAAGTTATGATTAAATTTTTTATTATATATCCACACACACAACAAATATGATTACTTAGCTGCTTATTCTTTCAAGCTAGTCATCGTGGTTCTTTTATAAGCTTTTCTGTTCCTCATCCTATCAATAACTATCTGATGTGAGAATCATGTAGCCTTTGTTCTTGTAAAATAGAAATAGTAGCGAGTCTCACGAAATGTATGAATAGTAAATGGATAGTAGTTACGAATGTATGGATAAAATTAATGTTTGGCTTTGATTTGATAGAAACTTATAATCTACTTTTTAGGAAACACAACTCAGGCTCAACACCCCAGCAAACCAATATGAGCCTATGCGAATGAATACCATCCTTTTCAATGTATAGCAATGCCACGTGGTTGCGAACTATACTTTACAATCTAAAATATTTTTTTAGTTTAGAGACATTGGTGTTATTTTTGAGGTGTATCAAGAAGTTAAGTAATAATAATTTTTTTAACAATTAACAATATGGATTTGTATTTTCTTCTAACTGGTGATTGTGAGAATTATCATATTTTGTTATAAAATTTTTCTTAGTATATTATTTATGTATTTTATTTTTACTACCTATTTTTGACCACGGTTGAATCTTTTGGCCTTTGACTCCTTACCTTTTCTTGGGTCAATACTCCGGCCAGGTTTGAAACATTGAGAAATAGTAGTCTTGTATAATAGAAGAAACAGGACAGCCTTTTTTTGGTTGATTTATGTTACTGTAGTACACAAGATCAAATGTAATTGGCTCTGATGTTTCTTTTATTTTGGTCATGATGTTGGCACCCATTGACTTCTTGTTTCTCCTTGTAGGATTGGATTGTACAATTCGATCCCCCAGATGACCCTAAGGTGCTGCTATCCTTCTAAATGACATCCTGATTACTAATGTTCGAACTTTCCTAAACCTTGTTTTATGTAATTACTTTCAGGAATATATCCATAGAGTTGGTCGAACAGCACGTGGGGAAGGTGCAAAAGGGAATGCCCTGCTTTTCCTTATTCCGGAGGAGTTGCATTTTCTTCGGTACCTTAAGGTAGACAAGTATTTTCCTGTGAAAGAGCGAAATGAAAATATGCCTTCATAGAAATAATTTGGTGTTCTCGCCTGGTTTCCTTATTTTTCACTAATAATGATTAAATAATGGAAAACTTTAAACATTAATTTTCAATAATAAGGTAGTTTGCTTCTATATTAGTTGGATCCTCAATAAAAAAACTTGGGGTAGAATTAAGGCCTACCCGAGGCAGTCACAATTTATTTTTGGTTGATTAACTACAAAATTGGGTGGCTTCCTTCTTGGATCAATCTTTTTGTGAATTTTCACGGCTGTTTAGTCGCAAGAATTGTATTACCAATGCCAAAGTTGTCATCTAAATTTAGAAGCTAATGTTACAGATTTTTTTCTTTTGGTTCTGAAAAATGGTCGCTGTTGATTTCAGGCTGCAAAAGTGCCTGTGAAAGAGTATGAATTTGATGATAAGAAGCTTGCAAATGTGCAATCCCACCTGGTAAATTCTTGTTTAGAACCGTTTGATTACATTTATTACTCAAGTAATTTCTTTTTTCCGTTGCCGTTGTTTTCACAAGTTCCTGGGAATTAAATATTATACATTACATGCACTGATGCAGGAAAAGCTGGTTTCAAACAATTATTACTTGAACAAGTCGGCTAAAGATGCATACAGATCTTACATACTAGCTTATAATTCACATTCTATGAAGGACATCTTTAATGTTCACCGACTCGACATGCAGGTACTTACTCTGGAGATATTGTTTAAATCTTACCTTAATACAAATAACTTATTTCCAGCTTTAACTTTAAAAAAGTTATTTCCAGCTTTAACTTTAAAAAAGAATTATTTGTTAAAGTTAACTTTTTAAGTTTTCTGGCTGAACATGCTTTAAGCCACTCAGTTCCCAACACTTCAACAAAGATGATATATTTTCTGATAGATCCTTTTACTGGTTTAGGGTACTTTTCCGATATGATGCAAAATAATAATAATATGGAACAAATCAAAAGGGTGAAATATAAAAGATATGCATCTGAAGGAAAGAAACAAGATTGGAAAAATCTAAATGGGACTATGGTCTCTCTCTGCCCAGCAGAAACCAGAGTTTTAGCCCTTGTTTGATCCCCATTATTTTCAAAATACATTTTCTCTCTTATTTTCAACTACGCGTTCTTCAATAAACTAATGCTACAAGCAAATAAAAAAAAAATTCTTATTTTTAACTACACATTCTCCATCAACCTACAATTCCAAAATGCTTTTTTATCCTTTTAATGGGGCTCAAGCAAGCTTTTAATATGAGATGAACAGATATTTTGGGCTTCCAGTTTATGTTGTCCTGCAAGTTGGTGTGTGTGCAACCTTTCATTTTAATTGCGCAATCAGTTCCAAAGACATGAACTGTCCAAGTTTCTTTTAGGTCGTTAAATGGCCATTGCATATCCAATTTCATGAAGCTGTTTTACTTCTCTACTTGGGCTGGTACCAAGAAATTGGTAGTGAGGTATGTTTCCACATGGGCAACATGGCAGTTTAACAAAGTTGGTGTCAGTTTGCGTAATTGGGGACTGATTGTGCAACTATAATGGAAAGGTGAGGATGAACCTAAGCAACAGGCTGGGGACAAATAGTACAGTTCTCTCTAATTAGAACTGCCCTGATATTCCTGCGACCCTTCCTTTAATCACTTGACGCCAAGCATGTCACTTCCTGAAGGATGGGGTGTGGGCTTGCGGGGTGTAAAGAGCAGTAGAGCACTATTAAGGAGTTACCATAGTTTTTGAATTCAATCAAAATGTCATTTTATTGTTTCATGTGTCATGACAGTAACTGGTGTTATATGCAGGCTGTGGCTGCTTCATTCTGTTTTACTTCCCCTCCCAAAGTAAACTTAAACATAGACAGCAATACATCCAAATTCAGGAAGAAGACGAAAAAAGTTGAAGGAAGTCGGAATGGATTCAACGAGAAAAATCCTTATGGTAGGAAAGGTGAAGATGAAACAAGACAGTTTGTCAGATACTAGGATGAGGTAACTATAGCCAAATTATGCTTTCTCATCTGTTTTGAAATGCGAGTTTTTTATTTATGCATGTTATTTTTTGAAAGTAGAATGCTGAGTTTGTACTCAACCGACACTACAAGCCTCATCACCATAAGAAAAAATGACAGAACTGGCCAATTTTGTTTTGTTTCTTTCACGGTTCCCTTTTATTTTGTATATCAGCATGTTTAGTATGCAGTACCATGGATTATACCGACTGTAATGTAGTATTGAATACCATTGAATCCACCTTATCAAACACAGATTGACTCTGGTTTTAATACATGGCAGTTCGGATTTTAGTATTCTGTAATGCCATCGACTGAGCTCTCTTCTCCTGAATGAACCATTTGTGTGGTTTTTTTTTTCTTTTGTTATTTATTTCTTAAGTTTGAATTTTACAAAATATAATGCTCATCAGAATAAAAAAGCTTGGACGGATGATATCATCTGTTTAGATGAATAGCATTATTTATTGTATATGTGCATTCAAGTTCCATCAAAGTGGTTCCAATCATACAAATATTCATTCTGTTAATTGAATCAAAAGATAGTCCCAGCGGAAAGATTATAATTTTCAGATATGCATCGGCTTAATTACTGTCTTTCAGAGAGATTTTTCTATACATTTTCTCAATAAAAGCAAGAATGGTATTTAGAAAATGGGCATTCTCAACTCAAAATATTGAACAATATTGAGTTTCATTTCACATTTTGTAACACTGTACAAGTAATAAAGTGATGAAGAAGTGTAACATTGCGTGCAAGTAATTTTTCCCTATGGTTCATATTATCTAATTTAGATAAATTAATCTCCGAAAATAAGTTAAGTTGGTTTTACAGGATAATTCAAAGATGAGAAAAAAATACTAGATATTCAACACTGATCATTCCACTTTTAGTCTTTAAATTTCCATTATTCTAAATTTTCTAACAATCTCTCTTGGGAATATTCTAAATATTCCTAATTTGAATATATATTAGTGCATTACCATTTAAGAACATGTAATGATTGCACAAAAACTTCTTACGCCCATTGATATTTTTTTTAAAAAATAGATACGTGTAAAACCTATTTTCGATCCCCTAAAAGCAAAATTGGTTATTAATGTCTAAATGGTGATTAGTATTCAGATAATCTCTAGATAAACAATATAGAGAATGATAATTAAATTCAGGTAATGTTACATGTACATAATGATGTACAGAAGAGTTTATATTCCCTCACCTGGAGGGGATTTGCGTACAATAAATGATTTATTTTGTGTGAACCTCCCTCCATGTGAGGGGATATACACTCTTAAGTGTACAAGTAATTTAATCCTTGCTTTCAAAAGGAGAATTGTCATAAACATACTCGATTTTTGGTATGTTAAACTCAATAGATTGAGATGGTATGGATTGACCAAATAATATAGATAACACAGCACCAAAACCATGTATAGATCAATAGGCAAACTAGTTCAATACTAAAATGTCATGTTTGACTAGATAAATTAGACAACGTTGAGTTTAAATTTTGTCTATTATACCATTCATACCGTAGCGTCTAAAACTGTGCACAGACATTCACCATTAACTATTATTCAAAGCATTATCTGGGAATTATGGAAGAAAAAATCCATCTTGCTTTCAACATAAAAAAATTAAAAAACAAATTGTACAGTTTGCACAGCCCCCATTAACAGCGTTATAATATTCATCAGAAAAATATATATTTAATTAAACTGGCAAATCAGTATACACGTATATATATATATACTTCCTCTAGTGATGCCTGCTAAGTACAAAGTCTCTCGTCTTATGATTAAAAAAATAGCTTTCTCCACTGCCCTTTTCTGTGTTTTTTCTGCTCGGTTGAGTATTGCCATTGTTGATTGTAACTGAAAATAAGATTTAGTCTGTTGTTGTTATTGTTTGAGCTTTGCAATTAATGGGTGAATCTAAGAAAATTTATGAAGATGTTGGCTTCAAGGAAAATGATAATAATGGATCGCCGCACATCAAGTGGGCGATCTTGAAAGATGGAAGTGAAAGTTCTGAATCCGAATTCGTGGAATCCGATTCATCAGACTGGGCTGAAGATGCATCGATATCACCATCTTCATCGCCTTCTCACGGTCCTCTCTATGAATTATCTAACCTCATGACCTATCTTCCTATCAAGTAAGTTAGCTACGTACTATATTCAAGATAAACTTCCTAATTGCTTCTTTTTATGACATAGACAAAATAGATAACTGTCAAAAGATGCCTCCATTTCTCCCCATGTAAGCTTTTTGATGCTCTAGTTCAAAGAACCAATCATTGGAACCTAAAATTAATATATTACAATATAATAAATTCCATAAGTCACACACCACACCCACAACCAAACGTGAATCCTCAATTTTAGACAATTCCAGTTCCATATGATTCAGTTCAAAATTTGAATAAGTGCAACTCATAACAAATTAACA
>CAIGRS010150456.1:0-10512 GCA_903798395.1 Fraxinus floribunda | reverse complement strand
TATGTCGTTCACAATCGGTACATGAAGTTGGACGCTTTATATTGATAAGATTGTATTGTTCTTATTAAGATTTGTCGAGATCTGGGAATAAGAACAATAACGTGTTTTTGAAGCAGTATAATAGACCTTTGAGTACGGATATCGTTTCCACGAGAACTATACTTCAGAACTTAATCTAATTTTTCTAACCCCAATTTGATAAAAGCAAGTAAAGAATTATGATTGTTGTGATTTTTTTTTTTCTGACTACTTTTAACTACTTGAAAATATCAAAATTTTGAAAAACAACGATTGATTGAAGATTCAAATACGGGATAAATATCAAGGCATAACAATTTCATATATTGATCACCTTAATTCTTATTTCAAAATTCATAACATAATATAGTGTTCGGTCGAATTCTTCCATTGTATTCAATTTACCCATCTCGAGTTCTCATTGAACCTATTTAACCAACTAAATTTTATATCTCTATGTGAATTAACCTTAATTAAATGAAACATTAACTCTAAGAATTCATATTATGATTGCAATAATTAGTATAGATATCTCTACACGTTATACTAATTTATTGAATTTTCATATATTGCTTAAATTTCAAAATTACATCTAAAATATAGTAAAACCAACACATATAAGATAAATCATAGAAATCTTAAATAAAAGAATAAAGGATCATAAGTCGACTACATTATTTACCAAAATATGAAAATTAGTTATCTGTAATATAAAAATAAATACAAAAAATTGTCTTTAAATATGTCATCGAATTATAAATAAATCCTTCTCGCAGCCCTTTTTTGTGTGTATATATATATTCTTCTCCTTGCTGTGTGCGTTTTTTGTGTAAATATAATTTTCAGCAGCAGTCCTTTTCTGTCTCTTTCCTCTCCTCTTTTCTACGCGTGTATGTATATTTTTTCTCACAGCCGCCGTTTTTGACTCCAATTTCTTCTCCCCCTTTTCCCCCATGTGTGTGATACATATTTCTCTGCCAGTCGCCGTTTTTGACTCCAATTTCTTCTCGCCCTTTTTCCCCGTGCATGTATGTATATTTTCTTGGATTAAAGAGCTCGAATAAGTATAGAAACTATATTTGTCAATTACATGTCTAAATATCTCTATTATTGAGTATATCGTACGTACATAACATGTTATAAGTACACACATATATTACGTGTTCAATTGATATACGACACATTCAATTTAAAATCTCAATCAACATACTAAAATCAAAATTATAGCCTGTTTGGTAAAGATTAAAATCGGATTAAAATTGAAAAATTAGTCGTTATTGTTGACTTTTATTAGACGGGTGAGACTCAATAACGACCATATTTTTAATTTTAATTGGATTTTAATTGTTATCAAATAGGCTGTTAATATCGAGTTGATGGTTAAAGTTCTCATTTTAAATGTACATGTCAAATCATGAAGTAATATCTTGCAATATAACAATTGTGTCGTTGTCAGCTGTAGATAAATATTTGATTTAAATATTATTTTTGATAACAAACTCTACGATAGTTTTCCACCGTGAATAGGATTACTACATGCAAGAATGAGTTGGATTGGATTTGGATGGTTTAATCTCGTTATCCTGTCATTTAAGACAGGATTGGATGTACTACATGCAGGAATTCTGGCATTTATAATTAGAAGTAGAATGCTTCTCCCTCTGTCACCCTCTACTCCCCACCCTCTCCGCAGAATTGTAATCGTTCACCACACATATAGTCTTCACCGTGAATAGAATGAGTTGGATTGGATGGTTTAATCTCCTTATCCTGTCCTATATAATCCCAAGCTTCTCCTCTGTCACCCTATACTCCCCACTCTCTCCTCAAAATTGTAATCGTTCACCATGTCTCGTAAGCGCTCCTGCTCCATGCAAATCTTGATAGCAGTCTTCATTTCTTGCTCACTCTCCATAGGATTTGCAGCGAACTCCACAGACATACTCTACGAGATTGTTCCTTTCATACGTGTGTACAAAAACGGCACAATTTACAGATTCTTTGGAACAGAAAGAGTTCAACCATCATTTGATCCAACAACTGGTGTCGAATCCAAAGATATTCAGATTTCGCCCGAATTCAGTATACTAGCTAGGGTTTACCTTCCTAAAAATACTGCCCACAAACTCCCTCTACTTGTCTATTACCACGGCGGCGGTTTTTTTGCGGACTCCGCTTTCTCGCCGAGATACCACAATCATTTGAATTCACTTGTTGCAAAAGCTAATGTTATTGCAGTTTCGGTTGAATACAGATTGGCTCCTGAATACCCACTCCCAATTGCTTATGAAGATTCATGGCTTGCACTGAATTGGGTTGTTTCTCACTTTAAAGGTAATCGGCAAGAAGTATGGCTTAATAATTATGCTGATTTTGGAAGAGTGTATTTAGGTGGAGATAGTGCCGGAGCCAATATTGTACACAACATGGCTATGCGGGTCGGGTTAGAAAGTCCAGAATGCCCCATAAAACTCAGTGGGATTTTTCTGAATTGCCCATATTTCACAGGGAAGAACCCAATCGGGAATGAAATTGGTAACCCTTTGAGAAGTGTTGTTGTAAACATTTGGCTACATGCTTATCCGAATAGTACGGGCTTGGATGACCCGTTGGTGAACCCGGCTATGGATTCGGAACTTTCGAAATTAGGGTGCAAAAGGGTTTTGATTTTTGTTGCTGAGAAAGACATTTTGAGAGACAGAGATTTGTTATACAAAGAGGCACTGTCCAAGAGTGGATGGAGTGGTAATGCAAAGGTTGTGGAGAATAAGGGGGAAGATCATGTCTTCAATTTGATACACCCTACAAACCCAAAGGCAATTCGTATGCTCAAAACATTGGCCTCTTTTCTCAATCACTAGTGGGATAAACGTGCGTTGCACTTTAATTGGATAATGTAAAATATAAGTGTGTTGTAAAATATAAGTGTGTAATAAAATAAAGAATAAGCAATGCACGTTAATTGGATAATGTAAAAAATAAGTGTGTAACAAAATAAAGAATAAGTCTATAAACGTCGACATACAAATTATATTTACAAACTCGACGTATAAATAGGAACGAATGACATTAAAGCACACATGGACAGCGCCTCTCGCAAGGGTCAGAGAGCAGAGCCCTCAGATGGGGTCGAGGGGGCAACGGAGACACGAACAAGACGATGAGACACAAATCGTGTCTCCACAAACTCCGTGCCACACGGAGACACGGAGCACCGTGTCCATGCCATGAAGACACGGGCGTGTCTCCATGCCACACGGAAGCATGACACGTGTCTCCGTGACATACGGAGACACTGAGCACCACGAAGACTTTTTTTTTTTTTATTTGAATATCCTTGAATGCATGCCTAAATAATAAGTAACCCGAAAATCTTATAATTAATTATTGGATATTTAGCCTATACTTTTCTCTGTCTATTTATCACCTATTTTCACTCAATATGTAAAAGCACTATCTATTACATCCTGGATTAAATATATTTATTACCAGCCACCGTCACCAAACGACAACCATGATTAATCTCCTCCTAAAATGAATGGTATTATAATCAAAATATTCAAATAAAACATACAAATTTACTCCAACAAACAAAAGAAAATCATATTGTTCCAAAATCACTTACCTTCCCTAGCATATTCGAAATCCTCAAGGCTTGCATCGGAACACCATGTGTTGGCTGTGATACTGGAAACAATGAAATAGACAACAAACATATCACCATACTCAGATTCATAGCAAAAAATTGGTATTAGGTACGAAAATACCTTATTTCATCACTATTTTGAGCAATCTCTTTTTCAATCTCAGACGTCAGACAAAGAAAACTTTGAACACTGTAAAAACAAGGTCTTGGGATGGTTAAACGGAAATTTTTTGACAAAATTATAGCAGCATACAGAGAGAAGAACGTAGGGAGAAAAAAATTCAAAAAATGGAAGAAGAAGAAAAAGAAGGGAGGAATCTTACTGGTCAATGTGGGGAATGGAATGGAGTATGGTTGGTTGAATGGAAAAATGGAGAAAGAGTAAAGACGGAGTGGGGGAATGTTGATGGCGGAAAAATAAAAAATAAAAATTATAACGACGGAAAATCGCGACACGCGGCCTGCACTTTCTTTGCCTTTTTATATTGTAGTGATAACAAATTTTGAAGATG
Organism: Fraxinus floribunda; assembly: GCA_903798395.1. Classification (NCBI taxonomy): domain Eukaryota; kingdom Viridiplantae; phylum Streptophyta; class Magnoliopsida; order Lamiales; family Oleaceae; genus Fraxinus; species Fraxinus floribunda. The sequence goes on along the minus strand of CAIGRS010150456.1, from coordinate 6,336 downwards.
CGGCATCTCCTATGCTGTATGGTTGAAGTAATAAACTTGAGTTCAATTTCCCTTTTAATCCTTGAAATTAGATTAGTTTGAGCACTTGTAATCCCTCTCCCTGTAGATACTCTCAATATCATGCAGCAAACTTGATAAAGACGATGATCGTAATTATAACAGTCGTAAAATCCCTCGTTGCGTATGTTTCGATCCTCATAAAAAGGCTTAATGATCTAGGCACTCTCTTAGAGAGTGGCTCGATTAGACATGTCTAGAACGTCTAATAAGAATGATATCATGCCCAAACAACCTATGAGGTGAAGTTGCTCGTAGATTCCCGAGCGAGTTAAGAATTCGCTTTAATCATTTGAGATCATCTTAATCCCACGATCGAGAAATTCTGTTTGCTAGTAAAAATGAAAATGGGTGAATTTGAATATGGATTTTATTGCAAGTTTGTAACTTGAATCAAAACCCAAATACGTAAAGCCACAAGCTGGCAGACTGCGCCTGTGGGTTTAGGTTGTTAGGCTCCAGCCCAACATTCTATCGTTTTACAAGAATGAAATAATAACATGAATCATGGTCGTTGTTCTTGTACCTAAATCATTTACTACGCAAACAAAAGACATAGAATAACATTTAGTGCATGTCTGACAACGTTTTGTGAAAGATTTTCATCAGAATTTTTACCTTGTCAAACTGCAAATGGATCCCAATGTGACTGGACATAGCCTTAACACAACAAAGAAAGCCATGCATTAAAACACACCAATTTACTTCAATGGAATACTTACTGAAATCTTCTAGGACTCTTCTAGTCTCCCCGGTCACTAAGGATGACGACCCGCACAATGAGCCCTTTTCATTCGTCGAGGAGGTCCCTCTTCCTATCTTCCAGATTGGGGATGCGATTCTGGATCGAGAGCAGGCGAATGCTCATATTTACAACAGTTTAAACAAATAGTTAATAAAAACCTTTCAAAAAACTTGGTTAACAAATAACATTTTTAATAAATTTTATTAATGTTTCAAAAAAGAAAATAAAAACATAACTTTTATTAAGCCCCTTTTGATACAAATTAAATTCAAGATTTTAATTTAAATTAAAGTCAACAATTATTTTTAATTACATATTTTATAAAATTCACAACTTTTTAACCACATATTTTATCAATTTCTATCAAAATTTACTAAAAATATAATCTTAATCCCATCAAACGGGGGCTAAAATTGTTTATAAAAACACGTACGATCTTTTTTTTAAATAAAAAATAAGTAAGAGAATGAAAAGCAAAAAAATAAGAGGAAAAGCATGCTAAATGGCCTTCTCCGCCAGCAAAATATTAGACCGTTATTTTAATTTTTCAACAACGAATTTTCGAAATACAAACATTTAGGGCATGTTTTCTTTACCGTTTTCTATTTTCGATTTTTCAAAACAGTGAAAATACGTTCTTTTTCCTATTTTCGAAAACGCGTTTTTGAAAACAAGTTAAAAATTTACAAAGAAAACTCAACGACAAATTTGTCATTTTAAGTATTTTCAGTTATAATCAAACAAAAATTTTCAAAATGCGTTTTGGGTGTTTTCAAAATACCAAAAAGAACACATTTCAACAATCTTAAAATGGATACTCAAAACACAAAATTCAAAATGAATTCAAAACTCAAAACATAAAATTGAAATACAAAGAAAACAACCCCTTAACTTGTCCCCCAATCCACCACCACTCACCCCCTTTGATATTTATTCATTTTTCTCTCTCAGTCATAAACCCCAACTCTCCCAAATTATCTTCTTTAACTCGACACACATTCTCCTCTCTCAACAGTCGCCAATGGAGAGAGCAGTGTTATGCTACATCTCCTCTTCTTCTTCTTCGTCCTCTCTACTCGCCTCCGCTGGAATATTCTCCCTCTCCGTTTGCAGATTCTCTCGCCTCTCTTCTATCACCCTAAAACGACATCGTTTTATCTCCAATTTACATAGGCGCTCTCTTCTTCGCAATCATCTCTGTTTCATCTCCACCTCGACCCGTCTTTCGCTTTAGTTGAAAAGACACTTTTGTCTATCGGTCCAAGCCACCGCCACATCTTCTATCCAGTCAACTTGAGGTACCTTAACGTCTTTTACGATCAAGATACCGTGATTAATTGTATATGATTTTGGATTTAATTTAATCTTTTAGAGCTTTTTATAAGTGTTGTGAAAGTAATATTTGATCTTTCATTTACCCTTTTGATCTAAATATGAGAGAAATGCAAACCCTTGAAAATAAATGTTAACATGCATGTAAATAGTGAAATGCATATTTGAAAATGAGTATTAGAATTAAAACTAAATGTGTAAATGAAGATGAATAACAAATACGATATTTGAATTAACATGAATACTAATTAATTTATAATTAATATAAAGAAATATATACGTGACAATTAATGTTAAATTTTTTATACTAAATATAAAATTTAATTTTCAATTAAGTGAAACTGGATGCTAATTAGAATACATGGACGTAAATAACGAACTTCATTTTTGAATGTGAAATTCTAATTAATATTAATTAAATGAATGTTAATGTTAATTAGTTGAGAATTAATAACAAGAACATGGACGTGGATGTGGATTTGAAATTCTAATTAATATTAATTAATTGAACTTTAATTAATTGATGTGAATGTGAATGTGAAATTCTAATTATTACTAATTAAATGAATGTTAATGTTAATTCTTTAATTACAATGAATACATGCATGAACAAAAATTTTGTAATATTTATTATTGTTTGTAAATTAAATACATATTAAAAAACAAAAAGTCAAGTATTATTAAAATAATTGAATTGTAATAGGGTTGTGATCATCCAAAAAACGATTCTCACTTGATATAATATTTAATATATCATAGATTTGATTTTTTTATATAAAAAAATTGTAACTCTTAATTATGAATCGAGATCTTGAAAGCACTTAATCTCTGTAATTTCCACTTGTACTATTGGCCCCCAATTTATTGCTCAAGTAACAAAATAATATGCACAACCTTTAGCAAAAAATATTCGATTCCAAATATTTCAATATAGATGAAAAATAAGTTTTCATAAAGAAAACAGACTTAATTTCTACTAAATTATCATTTGTCCTCACATATCCGACTCCATGAAATTAAGTAATTGCTCCACAATTTGAGGCGAAAGTGAAAAGTTTAAAATGAGACATATTTTTACTAAGGTCACATGACTATATAATGAAGATTTTAATGGTTTTCGTAAGTGAAGAACCATTATACAACTATAGTGAAATACTAAAAATCAACGTGCTTTGTATTAAAAATAGTTGTGTTCAAATTTTGGGGAACGCAATGAGAATTCATAAGGGATTAAGATGTCTTTCCAAAGTGAATAGTACATATGATACAACGACTTGATCATAGAGTCTCGAGTTGTTACATAGATAAATGCAGTAACCCATGAGTACACTTAAACGAAGAAGCAAGAGCTATATTTAGACCAGGATGTATAGTTTGTTTGGGCTTCGAGATATTGCAAGAGGCGCTTAACTACTTTCCTATGAGCATGAGTAGGTCGGTGTATGAATTGACTAACTTTGTTGACAACAAAGTTATGTTATGGTTGGGTGAGAGTGAGATATTGGAGAGCGCCAATGCTATTGAGATACAAAGTAGCATTTTCAAGGGGAACACCATCATACTAAGAAAGTTGGAAAGCAATGGAAAACATCGTCACAATGGAAGAAACACCTGTCATTTGAGTCTTACTACGAAAATCTTGAATGTACTTCGCTTGAATAAGGCGAATATCGGAAGCATTGCGTGTAACCTCAATGCCAAAAAAAAAAGGGAGCTCACTTATGTCTATGAGAGCAAACCTGTAATGAAGATCTGAAATAAATATAGAGATCAACTTAGAAAAGTTACCTTTGATCACTATGTCATCAACATAAATGAGCAAGGCAGCCATAGAATACTTGGATGCATAAATGTACAAAGAAGAACCATATTTTGAGCTCGAGAATCCCCAACTAGGTAGCGTAGAAGCGAGCTCATCGAACCAAGCTTAGGGCTCTTGTTTAAGGCCATAAAAAGCTTATTTTTTGTCCAAACCTTAGGGTGCTATAGTCCAAGGTATTTATATGGTCTCTCCGTCAGTGCATCTGTCATCTTTCCACACTTGCACAATGCATGTAAGAAGTATTTGTAAGCCTTGTGAAACAGATATATTACGTGTCTAAATATCTCTATTATTGAGTATATTGTACGTACTTAACATGTTATAAGTGCACATATATATTACGTGTTTGATTTATATATGACACATTTAATTTAAAATCTCATTCAACATGCTATAATCAAATTTAATTATTTTGATGATTATTCAATATCAAGTTGTTAAAGTTCTCATTTTGTATGTACATGTCAAATCATGGAGTAATATCTTGCGATATAACAATTGTGTCATTGCCGGCTATAGATAAATATTTGATTTAAGGGCCTGTTTGGAGGTCGGATTAAAATCAGATTTTAATATAAGTCAAAGTAAAACAATTAATATCAATCACATCTTTTATAGATTTTACATCTTTTCAACCACACATTTCAAAAACTTTTATCACAATTCATTAAAAATTTGATTTTAATCCTCATCAAAACACTCTCTAAATATTATTAAGTCAAAATTAACAATTAATTTTAATTATATATTTTTAACGGGATTCACAATTTTTATTAATAAACAATCTATCGACTATCGTGTTTGTGTGTGTAAGAAGATTATGTGTAGTTTTCACCGTAAATACTAAATAGAATGAGTTGGATTGGATGGTTTAATCTCCTTATCCTGTCCACGCTTCTCCTCTGTCACCCTCTACTCCCCACTCTCTCCTCAGAATTGTAATCGTTCACCATGTCTCGTAAGCGCTCCTGCTCCATGCAAATCTTGATAGCAGTCTTCATTTCTTGCTCACTCTCCCTGGGACTTGCAGCGAACTCGACAGACATACTCTACGAGATTTATCCTTTCATACGTGTGTACAAAAACGGCACAATTTACAGATTCATAGGAACAGAAAGAGTTCCACCATCATTTGATCCAACAACTGGTGTCGAATCCAAAGATATTCAGATTTCGCCCAAATTCAGTATACCAGCTAGGGTTTACCTTCCTAAAAACACTGCCCACAAACTCCCTCTACTTGTCTATTTCCACGGCGGCGGGTTTTTCACGGAATCCGCTTTCTCGCCGACATACCACAAGCATTTGAATTCACTTGTTGCAAAAGCTAATGTTATTGCAGTTTCGGTTGAATACAGATTGGCTCCTGAATACCCCCTCCCAATTGCTTATGAAGATTCATGGCTTGCACTGAATTGGGTTGTTTCTCACTTTAAAGGTAATGGGCATGAAGTATGGCTTAATAATTATGCTGATTTTGTAAGAGTGTATTTAGGTGGAGATAGTGCCGGAGCCAATATTGTACACAACATGGCTATACGGGTCGGGTTAGAAAGTCCAGAATACCCCATAAAACTCAGTGGGATTTTTCTGAATTGCCCATATTTCACAGGGAAGAACCCAATCGGGAATGAAAATGGTAACACTTATGGGAGAAGTTTTGTTGCAAACATTTGGCTACATGCTTATCCGAATAGTACGGGCTTGGATGACCCGTTGGTGAACCCGGGTATGGATTCGAGACTTTCGAAATTAGGGTGCAAAAGGGTTTTGATTTTTGTTGCTGGGAAAGATTTTTTGAGAGACAGAGGTTTGTTTTACAAAGAGGCACTGTCCAAGAGTGGATGGAGTGGTAATGCAAATGTTGTCGAGAATAAGGGGGAAGATCATGTCTTCAATTTGGTACACCCTACAACCCCAAAGGCAATTCATATGCTCAAAACATTGGCCTCTTTTCTCAATCATACCAAATTTTGAAGATGCGGTATCTCCTATGTCGTATGGCTTAAGTAATAAACTTGAGTTCAATTTCCCTTTCAATCCTTGAAATTGGATTAGTTTGAGAATTTGTACCCCTCTCCCTATAGATGCTCTCAATATCATGAAAAGGCTTGATGATCTAGGCACTCTCTTAAGAGTGACTCGATTAGACATGTCTAGAACGTCTAATAAGAATAATATCATCCCCAAACAACCTATGAAGTGAATTTGCTCGTTGATTCCCTAGCAAGCTCTCAAAAAATCTGGTTAATACACTTCACTCAATTGATAGGAACCAAATAATCATAAACATGGCTAATAGTCTTAAATCAGTATATTGTTAGAATAATTCTATTTTGTGAGCTTCCATTTGATTGCGAATTTTACAGGTTAGATGTAT
>CAIGRS010150383.1:0-14789 GCA_903798395.1 Fraxinus floribunda | reverse complement strand
ACATTTATAAAAATGGTTGAATCAATTATTATCACGAACCAGAAGTTTGTTGATCCAAAAAAATTTACACCTTGATATGATCGACTCGGATATCCAGAATTTATAATGATGCTCGAATGATAAACATCTCACATAAACATCCTTTAAAGAACCAAAAGAATCTTTTACTTAATAATTATCTATGTGTAGCTTATTCGTAAGATAAGTTAGTCATTAGACCTTCGACTACAAATATCAATATCGAATCTCCAATTTTTTTTGAAAGAACTCATGGAGATATATGTGGGCCAATATACCCATCATGTTGATCATTTCGTTATTTTATAGTATTAATTGATTATTCTACTAGATAATCACATATTGTCTACTTTCCACTAGAAATATAGTTTTTAATAGACTACTTGATCAAATAATAAAATTACGAACGAAATTTTTCGATTACTCAATTAAGACTATTCATCTTGACAATGCTAGTAAATTATAATCACAAGCATTCGATGACTATCGTATGCCAATTGGGATTGTTATCGAACATTTAGTTGCACATGTCCATACACAAAATGATTAAGCAGAGTCGTTTATTAAACGTTTAAAACTTATTCCCAGACTATTACTTATGAAAACAAAACTTCAATATTCTGTTTAGGGTCATGCCACATTACATGCCGCGTCATTGGTTCGTATCAGACCAACTGCATATTATCAATATTCACATTTGCAACTGACATTTGGTCAAGAACTTATATTTTTTACATGCAGATTTTTGGTTGTACCGTTCAAGTCCCCATTTCACCCCCACAGCATACTAAAATGAATCCCCAATGAAAAATTGGGATTTATGTGGATTTTGATTCACCGTATATTATTACGTATCTTGAATCTTTAACGAACGATTTATTTATTGCACGTTTTGCATATTGTTATTTTGGTTAAATGACTTTTCCAATTTTGAGAGGGGAAAAATTATATCCTGATAAATAATGTAAAATTTCTTGGAATGAAACAACCCATCTCACTCTGATCCCCGCAGCAATCAATGCGAGCAAGATGATGAAAAAAACCATTCATTTTCAAAGAGTTGTAAATCAATTACCAGATATATTTGTTGACACAAAAAATGACAAAGTATTATATATCGCAAAAAATATTCCAGCGAAAAATGATATCTGTGCAGGACAATTTGTTGTAGCAAATAAATCTCAAATACGCCAAAAGTGTGGTTGACCAATTAATTCAAAAGACTTTGTACAAAAAATTGATCAATCAAATATTGAAAATATGGTTCACGAAGAACCACAAGTATCCGAAAATAATGAGATTTCAATAGATTATATGTTATCTCATTAATTATGGGAACAAAAGTTGTTATAAAAAATATTTTCGTCTTTAATGTGAGTCTTGATACTATGTAAAATGAGGATCATAAACCACACTTTGTTAAGACTGTCAACATAGAAATAATTGGCTAAAGTGGAAAGAAGTCATATAGGCGGAATTGAATTCTTTAGAGAAATGGGAAGTGTTTGGACATGTAATTCGAACACCTGAAAATGTAATCAATGTTGAATACAAATAGATTTTTGTACGAAACAGAAATAAAAATAATAAAATTACAAAATACAAAACCCTACTCGTAGCTCAAAGTTTTTCAATAAGACCAGAAATTGATTCGAGGAAACTTAGTCTCCCGTAATGTATACCATGACTTTTAGATTCTTAATTAGTTTGGTCGTGTCACAAAAGCTCAGTATGCACCTTATGGATGTAGTGATTGTCTATTTGTATGACTCACTTAATAGTGCCATAAATATGAAAGTCTTTGAAGGACTTAAAGTGTGATGAACAAACGAACATGCCCGAGAACTATATTTTATTAAATTGCAAAAATCGTTATATGGATTGAAACAATTCAGACAGATATATCATAATCGTCTTAGTGAATATTTGTAGAATAAATGCTATAAAAATGATTATTTTTACCAATTTATTTTCATAAAAAAAAAAATACAAAGATTGAATTCGTAATTGTAACGGTTTATGTTTATGATTTAAATTTAATTGAGACTTTTGAAGAGCTCGACAAAATTGCAAATTATTTGAAAAATGAATTTGAGATTAAAGATTTGGAAATAATCAAATTCTGTCTCGAGTTGCATATTGAACATTTCCCGTAACGATTATTTGTTCATTAATTTACATAAAAAAAAAAAGTTTTAAAATACTTTTATATGGATAGTGCACATTCATTGACATCACATATAGTTGTTCAATCACTTGATGTGAAAACGGGCATTTTCGTCCACTTGAAGATGGAAAAAAGGTTATTGGTAATGAAGTACAATATATTAGTACAATTGAAGCATTAACTTATTTTGCAAACTGTACTCGACCCTATATAATTTTTTTTTTGTAAATCTTCTTATAAGATATAACTCTATACAAATACAAAAACATTCGAATAGTGTTAAAACACATTTTGTGTTATCTAAATGGCACTATTGATTTGAAATTATTTTGTTCTTAAAAATAGGGATATGCTTTAGTAGGATATGCAGATGCACGTTAGCTCTTTGACATAAGTAAAGCTAAATCACAAATAGAATAAGTGTTTATACGTGGATGAACAACTATATCATGAAAATATGTGAAGCAATCTTTGAGAGCGACAACCTCAAATCATTCTGAAATTATTGTAATCCATGAAGCAGGTCTAGAATGGATATGGTTGAGGAACATGACCCATCCTATCCAAGTATCATGTGAATTAATTTCAACAAAAGATAATTCAATAAGTTTATATGAAGACAATGATGCAAGTATTGTACAACTCAAAAGAGGTTATATCAAATGTGACAGGACGAAATATATTTTTCCAAAATTCTTTCATACACGTGAATTTCAAAAGAATCGCAACATCAATGTTTAACAAATTCACTCAAGTGACAATGTGACTAATTTATTTAAAAAGATCGTCAATATCTATATTCAAGAAATTAGTTCATAAAATTGGAACCCGTTGACTCAAAGATTTTCAGTAATCAATATTAGGGAGAGTTGCTTACTTTTTTTTCCTTCGCTTAGGTTTTATCCCCCTGAGTTTTCTTAGCAAGATTTTAACGAGACAGCATTTATCTTTATTTCTTCAAAATAACTGTACTATTTTTTCATTCGTTTGATTTTTTGTTCCATTGAATTTTTATCAAATAAGGTTTTAATGAGGAAAATATTTTGTAATGCATTATTCAAGGGAGAGTGTTGTAAATTGTAAATTTATTAGTGAATGACAATTATGTACCTACAATCTTAGAAATTATTACCATTAGGACTTTGGTTGGTTCTCATTATTATACACACAAATTTAATTTATTGACTTTTATTTTCACTTCAGACACTGCTCATTTCCTCTCTTTTTATAACAAATAATAATAATAAACAATTTATTTTAGGAATCAATCAAATTTATAGATTAAAATTATCAACATCACGTCACATCAAATCACATTACAATGGGAAAAAAATTAATTACGTGTCTATTATTTTCAGCTAATTATATGAATCATATGAACCATGTCGGCGATGTATGTAAATTCTACCCAACACGTCACATTAGAAAGGAGAAGAAATTTATTACGCCTCTATCTCCATCTTATAGTATAAAAATCATATAAATTTCGTTCGCATGTTAAGTGTGGTTTGATCCTCATTAAAATTATAATTTTTTTTTGTCTTTCTTTTCAACAATATATTCTTCAATAAAATAATATTACACATAAATTAAAAAAAATTCCTTATTTTTCAACCACTCATTTTCAAAAAAAATAATACTTTTCGACTACGCATTTCATTAATTTTTATCAAAATTTACTAAAAATCTGATTTTAATTTACAACAAACAGGGCATAGTCTAAGCAATTTCAATTTCCAAATGAATATTAAATTAGTCATGGCTTAAAAATTAAATTAACTAAATTAAGAATAATGTATGCAGCACCGTTGAAACACTATCCCAAGTGATATATAATTGACATTAAAAAATAAATCCAATTAAATGTGATATTATAAGACTATTTTAGTGTCACGGCTTTTCTATAATTTTGCAGTGAACCAAATATGAAAGTCGAGGTTCAATGAAATGTTCATCAGTAAATCATATTCAATTCGACTATGGTGGTACAAGTTTATCGAATTAATTTGATTTAAATATAATCAAATCCGAACATCACATTTAATTAAAATTATTATTTATGTGATTTAATACCGTATACTAAATTCAACCTAATATTGTAATGTCTTAAGCTCAAAATTTATTTGATTGTGTTGTGCTATTTGTTCGAATCTCGATTACTTGTCTTTACTTGTAAATTCTTGACACGAAATGAAAAACAGAAACAAATTTTGAATATCGTGTAAGCAATAGTTGGATTGGTACACTGCTTTTCTTGTGGGTAGAGAAAGTTGGTAGGGGTGACACGCTTCCGTGTCTTCGATGAGAAATGTTCGATGTACACCATCGACGTATGTCATGTGTGACAACCCTCTCACAAAGGGTTGGGCCCGCAATCAATCGAGGACACTGCCCCCTCTGTGAGAGGGATGTCAAACCGAGTGTGCACCAAGGTGACACTCAACATTATTCTTCAATTGATCGGTTCTATACTGTCTCATTCCGAACTCACTTATGATTTTTTGTTTTACTTTTTATTTTTCCATATAAATTATATTCTATAGTCCTGCCTTGAGAAAATTCCAGCTGCGACAAGATGGGGATAGCCAACCCAATCTCACCTCGCCTTGTTGAACTCAAAACGATAAGTTTACAATATCGAAGATAAGTATGTTGGGAAAATATGACTACAATAAATTGTGTATCTACAAGAATGTGATAATTTTGAAAGATTGATAAACACATGGATATTTTAGGAATTAGCTTTGTTACATGCTTGACAAAAAAAATTCTTTCAATAGTTTGATATTCTTGATTTCAACATCCTCCAGTTTAGTTCAAGAACTAAAAATGGGAGCACAAGAATTGAGATTTTGTATGATATCCTCAATACATGTGCCTATTTATAACATGCAATTGACTTGGATAATGTAACATCCTAATCCCAAAAGAACTCTTTATTTTTGCTTGTACAAAGAGACTAATCTAAAAGAAATCTCTCTTTCAATTCTAATACAAATCAAAGTCTTTCATATATTAGTGAAACACGTGTGGAACATAGTGGTTTAATTAATTAATCTTTTTACAGTCAATAATAAATTATAAATCTTATATTTTATTTCGGTTCTTTGAAGCCACCGAAGGAACCAAACAGACCCAATTAAACCAAGCTCCAATAAATTAATCTTGACTCAATTAACTTTTGATCGATTGAGAAAATTTATTAATTATGTTCTATTCTTCTACTAAAAGAATGAGATTGCACTCCTGGTTCAATTGAAATTACTGAAATTATATAAATAATTGTTATATCATCCGATTTATTGTTCTTGTGTATTATCACCTTTGATCAAGTCGAATATTTGAAAAAGGTAATGTCGGAATAATTGATATTATTTATAGTAAATTGGAATAAGTCTCCAAAAGGTGCAACTATTCTATACAAAAGATGCATACAAAAGTCGTGTTGCTTAGAATGTGTGCGACTATTTAAAAGGTGCATGATTACTTGATAAGGTGTATACTACATCATTTAATGTGAAAAAATGCAGTTGATATTAATGTTGACCTATGATTTAATATAACTCTACTTATTTTGATTATAACAAACAATACACTTATATTTCTAACAAGTTTTTGTTTGTTGGACTTTTCATGAATATATTCTCTTAAGCATTCAAATCGTCATCTATTGGAGAACGAACAATCAAATGAGACTCGAAAAAAACAAGAACAAGAACTTTAAAGATTAAAGTTTAGAAGTAATTTATCGGAATCTAAATGCAAATGTATTAACTTTTCAATTCTTAGCAAGTGAAATACAATCCATGATGTCTATTTCATAAATTAAATTTCATGTGATCCGGACTAATACATTCAAAAATGTACACTCAATTTTATTACCAATGTCAAGATGAACTTTAATAGAATTGAGAAAATCTTATCCAAATAAAGTATTCGTCTTTATTTATCGATCGTGGACAATATAATTTAGATCGAATTATAAATAGAATCTTTTTGTACTTAGCAACTTAAACACTCAATTTATAATATCAAGTCGATCTATGAACAAAATGTAAGCTCAAAGTCACTCAATTTTATTACTATTGTCAAGATGAACTTTAATAAAATTGAGACAATCTTATTAACATAAAGTAGTCATCTTTATTTACCGATTGTGGACAATATAATTTTGATCAAATTATAAATCGAATATTTTTGTGCTTAGCAACTTAAACACTCGATTTATAATATTAAGTCGATCTATGAACAAGATACAAGCTCAAAATAGTACAAATAATTTATTGAAAAATAAATTAATATCTTATTTCAAATATCACAAGTATAAATAAATTTACTCGAAGAGCTAATACTAAACCAACAAATTAAGATAATAACGAATTTTAGGTATTGTCTCATGATAAAAATGGTGTATTTTGCTAAGAATTCAAATACCTCAAACTTTAACCAAAATACCCAATTTTTTTGTTTTTGAGTTCAATTTAGCTAAAAAAAAGACTAAAATTACTTGGAAAAAAAAAATACTTTTTAAAAGTTTTCTACAATCTTAAAGGAAATCCGATTTTGTAAAGGCGGTGAGATTTCAACTTCACTAATTTTTTCATTTTCTTGTAATCGACCAATGTGCAACTTAATTGATGTTTAAGTTGGCCTATCGTTTCAATTAAGTGTCCTAAAAACCCTACTTCTTGTTATACCGTGATATTAATTTAGTGTCCTAAAAATCCTACCATGATTCTATCGATTTCGATTCTAGAGTGTCATGTCGCTATTACACAGAAAGATCAATTACAATATGACTATTAATTATGATATGATTGTCAACTAAGCAATTTTTTGTCATTTCGAGTGACAATAGGTACTGGAATATGCCTCCTTGTTGAAATTTGAAATTAAATTGAAGTTCGCCGATGCAACAAATTGAAGTTAAATACATTGTATGATGGCTACAAGAGTGCTAATTTCAGCCACTTAAAAATTTCAACTCCTTTCTCTAGTCCTAAGTAGCAGTATATGTCCACTCGACACTGCATTTAATGTGAAGATATCATCAAGGTTCTTCCATGGCAACACACACAGTCCCATCAAGTGTAAGCACCACCTTGTCCATAGATCATTAAGAGTGAAGATGCTGACAACTTGATTGATTAAGAAGATATTTCCAGTAGCCCGGCCAAAGAAGATATGGATTCATCTACATCTTATGCTTGTAGAAGAATTTCTCGAAGAAACTACCTTAGTTCGTCTTTAGAAACTAATTTCTAAAAGAGCTCTCTCTTCTGAAGAGTTTTGAGGAAGCTCCACTTAAAACTCTTCCAATTTGAAGATATATTTTTATAAATTAACCAAACGAGTCCAAAAGTAACTTTTATTTTTTACTCCATTATAAAAAGGAAACAAAAAAAAGATCACGATCTAAAAAACGTGTTTTTCCCAAAAAAAAATAAAAAAATTAAGGTAAGATTTTATGATAAAATCACTCACAGATACACAAATATTTGGACCTGATTTCAGTAAGAATAAGCAATTGCTTGGCTGTGATGGTTAAGTTTTTCTTCTCTGGATTTGAAAGTTTTGACGTCGATCAATTTACTTTTTGCCTACATATTTTATGAAATTCACAAGTACTATCAATTTATATACAACTAATATTTATAATTTAAATCAATTCTAAATAACTCTATGACATGCTTCATAGGATGTTTTGAGCGAGCAGTTCTTGAGGATTTTGAATTCTAAGTGTGAGTTGAACGTGGATCTTTTTTCTTTACTTGAGGGGAATAATGCAATTAATATAAGAAAAAGGGCTCCATGGCTTCTACCAGAGAGTTGAAACTTGAATGTCTGGTTGACCTCCTCCAATATTTTGTATTTGTGTTATGATAAATTAAGATTGGTTTTATTGTTATCATCCAAGTATACTCTGGATAAAATTGTGGCTAAATATTTTGACGACACAACTTTTTTGCAAGTGCACAAGTTAATCAAAAATTCGATAATACGTATAATGAACTTGTCATTGGACAGGTAAGAATTTTAAATAAAAGTATTATCAGTGAGGTTATCGATATGATAACATCGATTCAAGTTGAGACCGAAGGATTTTATTATTTAAGCAAGTATAATTTATAAAGCCGTAACTCAACAAAACGTATTTTCTTTAGTCGCCAGCTTTTCTATATACTATTTGAAATCTAGTTGAATGTTCAAAAAAGTGTGCATCAAATTACTACTAACAGAGAAATACGATGGATAATAAACACATATATGTAAAATTCTACATCGAGTCTCCATTATGCAAGCATGCAGTTTATGCTTAGCAAGGACTACCCGAAGTAAAATCATTTTCCCGACACAATTTATAAACAAGCTCCATTGATCGAAGAACTTTGGTCACAAAAGGCTTAAAACAGCATTTCAAGCAACGACGTGCATCTATTCACAGCACAATTGAGGCTTAAAGAACAGTAAGCCCGTCGTAGTTCCAACCATTAAGAGTGACGAGTGGAGTGATACCTGGAGGAACCTCAAATTTTATGGTTATCGGCATTACTTCCCCAGGTACTAAAGAGAAATAGTTGTCAGAGTAATGAACTGGCAGAATTCGAGTGTCTTCACCGTCCTTCTGATCCTTCTTTGAATCGTGGACGGATAAATGAAGGAAGAAAGCAACACCAGTCTCAGTTCCATTAATTTCAGTAACTTTCACACCACAGTCTTCCCTTGAAAAAATCTGCCACGTCTTCTGAAATAAACTGTTTCCCTTTTTTATCTCAGGCATATGAGATTCTAATGACAACATATCAAAATCTTGGTTACAACTTTCTTGAATGAAATTATTGCTGAGAAGTAAAATTCTTGAATCTGGCGTCTTTGATGTATTCTGTATGTTCATTCTGATTTCATAGCTGGAACCACTTGCCAAAGTTAGAGAAGTCACCGTGAGGGGGATTTTCTTCTTTCCGTATGGTTCGAGAAGCTTGTAATCACCACCCGGAAGATGTAACCAATAGAAGTTCCTAGACAGTATCCTGTCATCTGACATTTTATATAGTTTAAGAAGAAGAAAATAAACAGGCTCAGGATTTTTAGACTTCGGATAATTCATTTCAGAAATAGATACTGTTCTTTTTGATGGCACATTGAGCTTTTCCAAGATTATATAGTAAGGGCATTCTCCTTCTAGATTCCAAACCGAGGCCTCTATAGCCACTTCAGAAAGCTCCTCCGATGTTGTGTTGACTACCTGTATATTACCCAGGAAAATATGGAAAGTGTATTAATTTCAAGTTCAGATAAAGTATTCATCGTGTATTATTTTCATAGCTTGAAATAAGTAGTTCGGTAAAAGAAATTAGATAAGAACGTTAAAGCATTATATGTTCTACAGTTCAAATATGTATAGTTATTTGAAATGTGTTTCCCAAATCGAGAAAACAGTAACAAATATAAGGAAGATTTAGGCACTTCAGGTTATAATTGTTACAGTCAAAAGGTGCCCTGCAGAAAGTGGATGCTAAAATTTTGTTGTCTCTGTTTCACATTAATACATGATCAAGCAGCTGCAAGAACGTTCAGAGACTTAACTCATCCTTAACATTCGTAAAATATTTGCATGTTTACCTCTATAAAATATGTTGCCAGATTTAGCTGGACATGGATTGGTTCTGCAGCAGAACGACAGCCATAGAAACCTGCAGTTTGGTCATGGAGATGATCATAGAACTGGCCTCTTAGACCAGTCCAAGGGTTTTGGGTCTTCCAAATCAAAACCCCTGTATATTTGCTCCACATACGGGAGGTCCAGCCTTCTAAAAGAGCTCTGTATTGGATATAGTTAACTAACTGTGCCTGAAATTAGATAGTTTACATGAGTTGATACACAACAGGAAAAAAGGATAGGAGCCTGCGCAATAAGAATTACAAAACATTATACCTTAAGACAGAAGTCGTCAAGATCCTTAGGCGTTCCATATAATAAAATCTGATCGTGAACCTTTCCTGGTTTTGAATATGGAATGTACTTATGATAGTCCCATATAGAATTTGGAACTTCCTTCACATAACCATTTGGTAATTCACTGAACAAAGGAATCTGCCACCCGTCTGGAGGCATTGTGGCCCTGATAGTAGCTGCCACAGGCATTCCTACAGAACCAACCTCGGGGTTGAAACCATACTGATAATAATCGTCCTTGAAAAAGTCTTCAGGATTTTGAATTTCATAAGGACCGTCAGTAAAATCCCCCTTTCCATTAGCAAAGCCATCCCACATAGATCCCTGTACATAAATTCGGGTACCGTCAAGATATTGACTTGGATCCTTTAAAACTGGGGACAACTCTTCCTCTGAAGAGCCGAGGTGAATATAACTTTCAAAATATGGATGAAGTTGTAGATCATTTTTCAAAGCTGAATTGATATCCTCCGGTGGAATTTGCTCATTACCCCCAACCCACAAAGCAAGACTAGGATGATTCCTGAGCAGCTTGACAGTGTCCCTTGCACAAAACATAAAAAGATCATGGTCCAAAGGACCATCAGGATTTGATACAGGGTCACCTCGTCCATCAACGTCTCCAGTTATCCAGAACTCTTGCCAAACCTACAAGGTATTTGTAAAATTATTTTGTAGTACAACTCAGGTATTAAACTCTAAAACCATCCTCTGCATTTCCAAATACCTCTGGTTTGACTTAGCATGATTAATTGAACAGAAAAAATATATGAGAAATTTGAAGAGAAATAAAGTGGCATAAACCACTTAAAACGAAATAAAGAAAGAAAAAATGTCCCAAATTGAGTATTATGGCATTTTACAGTAAAAAGTCGAAATCACGAAGGTGCATAATATTTAAGAACAACCTCAATGACAATGATTGGTATTCATTTAAGAGAGTATGATTTTTCACCTTAGGAGAATATTCGAGTCCCATTTAAATATTAAATGGACTAGTTGGATAGCAGAGAAAGCAGTGAGAGACTGTGAAACTCAGAACTATGAGAAATCAATTAAAAGTCAAAATATTATACTTCAGGAGGTGCAATTCTCACAACCCATGATTATTGAAGTCAATTCAACTTAATAAAGCCTTATCCTGTCTATATGGGAATCCGAATGAAATAAGCAAAATTACTTTCTTTGCTTCAAAAACCCAGCCCTACAAACATACTCTACAGACACGTGGGCATGCAACCACAGAGTGAGTGTGAATGTGTGTGTGTGTGTGTGTGTGTGTGTGTGTGGGGGAGAGAGAGGGAGGGAGGGAGGGATGACCAGAAGACCATAAATGTCACAATAATGATAAAAATCAGGCCTTTCAGCGAGTCCACCACCCCAACAGCGCATCATGTTGAAGTTCATGTCTGCGTGAAATTTGATGTCTGCTTTGTAACGTCTCTCAGAAAGTCGTAGTAATCCATCTGACAATATCCAATTACCCCCACGGATAAATATCGGCTGGCCATTGACCTTAAATAACCTGCAATGTGGGAAATGTAAAGTTGCTTTGGCACTGGTCATGCACTAAATGCCACTTGAAACTTACTAAAGAAACATTTGTACCTTCCGCCAGTTGAACTATCTATATGACTCTCAATCTTACGAAATCCGAAATGATGGTTCCACGAATCAGATTCTCCAAAACCATTCACATCAACTGTTATTTCTACATTGTAAAGGGATTGCTTACCCATACCGTTGGGCCACCATAGGTTGGGTTTATGGAATAATAGCTGCAGAAAAATTCAAATTTCAAAAACCATTGACAGTACTCTTATCACTGTGAATAATAAAACTCATAGCCAACAACCAAAAAAATTTATAATTAACTTGTTTCAGTTTCCTCTTCGAATAGTTCGTGCCTGAAATGTTATTTATTAAAATTCTGGATCACTGGACATCTTGTTAGAAATAATGACCTGAAAGCTGGATCTATCTCTGTGTATTAAGACTTCTTTAGAATATATAATGCGATTTATTTATTTATTCCACAATTCAATATTTTTGAGCAAATAGTAAGGAGCCAAGGTTCTAAGTAAAGTATAACCTTGAAACCTTAATATTTTTTTATTTAGCTATGATGACTTCACCCGGTACATCCAAGATAAAATTCCTTGGTAATATGTTGGTCATTGATAATATGTCCTTAATAGACTGAAAGGGGGATATAAATCATAAACTAAATTGGAGAAGCACTTCATAATCTAAATGTTTCAGGTTCAAGTAAAACTAAGATGGATTGTTGTTATAGTCGTAGGTCTTTGTCCTAAAGAGTGCTTGTGCTTTAGGTTATTAGGTCCAATTGTTTTCTCAAGGAACAAGGACTTGAAGAAGATGTATTTAATATGATGCATAAGATTAGATCAGACTAGACAAAAATAAAGAAGTGATATGGCAATCCTGTGTGACCAGGCTTGCCAAGTTTAAATAGAAATTCTAAGCTAAGAAATGACGCTACACGCTATAATGTAGAAGTAGCACCAATTAAGTATTTATGACATCTTACGTGCCTGAAACATTAGAACTAAAGGACCTCAATTTTCCTAGAGCGATGTGATCCTACTAGACTCAAGTTAAAAGAGAGAGGCATACCAAAATAACATAGCTTGAGGTAGTCACGAAAGATTTATTTCCTTTGACCTTTCAAAAGAGTTAATTCTATATATAACAAAATGACCAAAAAATATCCATGGAATATGGCTCAACTTGTTCTTATTGTTGTAAAAGGCCTTGGCCATCCTCACTACATAGCAGATGCAGTGAGATTTTCTCTTACATTTTCCAAGTTCCACAGAATTTTATATGTAAGAGAGAAGAAAAAAAAGATGCAGTCATAAGAAACATCGTGAGCTTACTTTCATAAGAGGAAATGAAGAACTCACCTGTGGAAACGTATACTGAATATGAGCTCCAGCAGGAATGGACACATGCTGTGTCTGAAGATGATCTACTGAACAGAGATTTCCCTCAAGTTCAGTCCCTACTTGGATATTCAGAGAACACTCAGCAACCCGGTTACTTTTATTCACCAACTCTATAGTGGTATGAAGGTAGACCCGCTTGTAATTGTCAAATAATGATGATACCAAGTGAGGATCTTTTATCTTTACTGGCTGCAAAAAAGTATCATAGCATCTGAGTCAAGAATCAGAAAATATAGAAAACATTTATCGACAGACAGGATATAAGTAGCTAAGAAGATTATGGCTAAGTAACTTCATGGCTTTGAATTGGATGATAGTTAAATGGTTGTTTGGGGGGGAGACACCACCACAAAGAAGAAATGACTACATATTGATGAGAAAATATTTCAAATCAAATTATAACTTACCCCAGTAACAGAAAGGGAAACCTCATCCCAGATACCAGTGTTTCTATCCCTGTAATTTGAAATCTTGACTTCAGTTACATAATTAACAGACAGAAGGAAGAATAGTTTAATGTGAAAATTCATTTGTTTCATTAGTTCCAGAATTAATCTTCCAAATCAATGGACTGATAGGATCTCAACATCTTCTCATAATCATAAAACTTTTATGTTGCTATAGCTTACAGTTTGATAGAACTAATAAATGGTGTCAGTCAACTTCATGAAACAGTGAATACAGTTTTCTTTCCTTCTATCAATCATGGATCACAGTCAAAACCAAAGGAGATTTATGCATACTAGAGTAGAAGACTTTACTGCACACTGTTTACATTAGTTTGTTAAAGACTGCTGAGTACTTTGATCAAAAACATGAAGGGAGAAATTAGTGTTAAGTTGTTGTGAGCTATCTCATTCCAAAAGATATTTATCCTGTACAGTCATACAAAAAGCACATACAAAAGGCATATATATAACAAACTCCTTAACACCTTAGCTATTCTTCTAGAAGCTGGTATATTAATTCTAACATATTACACTAGCTAAGTGTATTCACATTTGTACTATTTAATCAGAAGGCTATTATATTCTATAAATATGTAGGTCTAAATCATTCAAACCGAAATTCAGATACCGACAAAAAAAGCAAGCACCATTCCATAAAACAGAACACTCTAAGCCAAAGGAAAATGGAAAGGTATCAAATAGAGCTTGCTCATCTTGAAATAATGACAGGGCCTTTAACAAAGCTTGAGCAAATCTTTCCAAAAGTCAATCACACTTTGATAGTGAATGTTGCTATGTCAGATTTTTGCTTAAGCTTAGTCCATTACTATATTACAAATTTTCCCTTTTCACTTCACTAATCTTTAAATATGGGATGATTTAATATGAAACAGAAAAACTTAAGGATTCTTTCATGGTGTCGTTTTTGGTTGGAAATTTAGAAGCACATACATAATCAAGAACTTCATAAAACCAGTTTATGGAAAAAATACATCGTAATGCGCTCATGGTAGAGGTAAATTATAATGGAATATAATATGAAGAGAAAACACGCAAGAATATAATAGTGGAATAATAAAAAGAGTAAATCTTGATAAAGTATGCATATAATGCTAAGTTCTTTTATTAATGATGGGTGCAGGTCGGGCAGGGGTACACATATTATAGTTACTGAAAATGATAAATAAATCACCTTATGGGAGCAATCCAATCCCAACCCTCGACGTATT
>CAIGRS010150317.1:0-15045 GCA_903798395.1 Fraxinus floribunda | reverse complement strand
CCTCAATCAGAAATCATGGATTATGGGACATGAAATTGTTTGCTACTTACACCCTTTTGTTGTCTGCTTTTCTGTAAAATGGTTAATATTCAGAGCATGCTAACGCGTGAGATGTCTCTTGGTTCGAGAGTCTAAACAAGTAGCGCAAGTCACCATATAGCCCCAATTTGGTTGGGATTAAAATCTTGATTTTAATTTTAGTTAAAATCAATAATTAATTTTAACCACATATTTCATGAAATCTACAAATTTTCAACCATATATTTCACCAATTTTTATCAAAATTTACTAAAAATCTGATTTTAATTCCAGCAAAACAGGGGCATAATGATGTGAATGTAGTTATCACTGTCTATTAACCCCAGGATGACAGATTGCTTTAGTAAGCAAATCAACTCCTTCCTGATCATCAGATTGGTGTATGAATCACTGCTTTGCTTTATCAAATCCCATAGATTGTAACGAACGCCTTCACTTTTCAGAAAGGACGAGTCTGGGAAAGACTTTAACGGTGCCTGCAGTGAGAAAGTATCCAATACATACAGAAATGTACATCATCAACTTTTTAACAGTTTAACTCATAAGTTACCACTGCCAGATTTGTTAATCTCGTATGGGGTAATTAATGCGCTAGCAACTTCGAATAAATCGCATTTACTCTGTGGTACATAGCAGAATCTCTGCTACAGTACCAGTATCACAAGACCTCAGAAATGTATATAATTAATGCATGCAGTAATGATAATAGTAATAAATAATGGGAAATTCTTCAACAAAATAAACAATAATTACTTTCCCAGAAAATAGAGACTTAAAAAGAATAAGAAGAGGTGATTAATACAATATTAATTATCATTTGGACTATACATACAGGATAATTTAATATTAGGATCAGATTACGGGTTGAAAATGAGGCTTCCACATTTGCATTTCCAGCTGATGGGCTTGTAGTTGGAATTATCATCTGATCTAGCATAGTGAATGGTTGAAGCTGCGGTAAAATTCTTGATTCCGTTTCTTGTTTGAGGGTTTGTGGGCACCTGAATGGCTTCACATTGCGCACAAGAACTACACCTCCTCTCGCACCGTGGCGGCCTCGAACCGATTCGTGCTGCCTTCTCTTCGCTTATTGTCTACCCAATCAAACAATATTCAAGAATTCATTTTTATCAAGTTCATAGACACAAAAAACACAAATTGATGTAAAAAGAGTTAACCAGACGTCCAAAACTTACCTGGGAATTGTCGATCCTCCGTACTAATTTTCTACCTGTCAGCATGAAAAGAAACAAACTTATATCTTTTAATTATCATTTAGTGAAGAAAAGCTTTGTCTTTAATTTTTATTTACCTTCTGCGCCACTGAATATTCTTAACTGTGATGAGCTCGAAATTAGGAGAAAGAGAAAAAAAATGGCTAAAAGGTAAAGTCTACGGCCACACACAAGATTGTGACTGCAACCCATTTCTGAGAAAGATAGGTTTATCTTGTGAAGTCAAGAAATCGAGAGAAAATAATGGAGGAGGTTATAGTGGAAAAAACTTGCTTGTACGTAAGCTAGAAAACTGTGTGGTGACTGAGATGTGAATTATAAGCAGATGTGCACAGCAAAAGAGAATAAGTGATTGACAAAATAATCATTTTGCTAAATTGTCATGCTGTCAATATATGTTTGCATTTTTATCATAGTTTTAGAGGGGTGTTGAGATGATTGAACCTGGAAGGACAAAAGAGTGTAGCAGAAGGTTAAAAGGTAAGAAGGGAAAAGAGCTCCAAAAAGGGGAAAAAACTGATATATAATGGAAGAAAGAGAAAACCCACAAACTGTGGGAATTTGTGAGATGAAGGGAAATGAGAAATAGACAGCAAGAAGCCATTTAAATGGACCAAACAGATATATGAATACAGCTGGTTCATTTTTGGGGTTACCATTTTTCCTTTTATATTTGTTTCGTTACAGAATCCCACTTTTCATTTCATCTTAGTTTCCCTTCGGGATTTTCAAGATATGTCTCCATTTACACTGCGGTTTAATTATTGCAAACTTTTGTGCATGTTTAGCAACAACTCAATAAATTGAGTGATCTTATTCGTGTAGAGTTTAATGATCATAGTAATAGAGCTACATTATTCAATATAGTCGAAATATATTTTTATTCAACTGAAAAATGTGGTTGTAATCCCACTATCGCATAAATCGAGAATG
Organism: Fraxinus floribunda; assembly: GCA_903798395.1. Taxonomy (NCBI): domain Eukaryota; kingdom Viridiplantae; phylum Streptophyta; class Magnoliopsida; order Lamiales; family Oleaceae; genus Fraxinus; species Fraxinus floribunda. The sequence continues at coordinate 12,838 of CAIGRS010150317.1, read as the reverse complement.
AATAATATTATTCTAAAAAATCTAATTGCAAGTAATTTATAATTAAGTAATTAGTGTTTTATGGGATCACCGCACTTATCAAATTGATCAACGCCTACATGAAATTCCTCTTTTCATTGTTTAGGTCATTGCTACCCTACAAGCTCGGGATTTTCTGAATAAGAAAATACAACACAAAATTAGTAGATTATGGATTCAAAAAATACTAACAATTATTCATTATTAAGATCGAAATAAATGTGAAATTCACACTTGTAAAAGAGTTCTGTATAAAAATATCTGAAAATTAAGTATATCCGTATGTTGAATATATCCAGGCAATTCTGCCAAAATATCACATTTTCCAGTTTTGGGCCTAGTTCAAAGTGGCTAGACTATCGTACACAAATTGACGCAAATGGCATTAAAACAGAGCATTATTTCAGCACTCTTTCTAATACTTAACACTTCTGCCTGACTACTTTCTGTAAATCCGGTTAGCAAATATTTCCCTCCGTGACTTCGTCTATCATTCCAAAATGAACCACGAGTACAGTCCCCCGAGACACAACTCAGTGGTGTAAAGGACATGAGTGAATAGGCTTAGATGAGCTAGCAGCCACAGTATGAGAGTTCAATTCCTGCCTCTAACAATGTTTGGAATTGGACTCTTTGTGGACACCAGTATGACAGTTCTTGTACCCTTACCTGATGAGACACATCCCGCGATTTACCTCATCCACAATGCTTTAGGGGCAGAACGGGACGGGGTTCAACCTTTAAAATGAACCACAACTCCACAAGTAACAAAAGTTACAAATTTTCAATTACTTTTTATTTGTAAGTCATTATTGAGGATATAGTAATTTGACTGGTACCCATATCAACTAATAATTTACGTAAATTTTTATTATATTTTATTTGGAATCGTATCTTTTACAACGTCAACTATTTTTTTTCCGTGGCAGAAGATTATCGTGCGTACAAGATGATTAGAATTTGACAAAGCCACGATATTTTGATTTATTCAACCATGATAGAATTGGCATAAGATGGTTTTCAACTTTTCAGACCCCTACACGAGTCATCAGTGGTCCAAAACACACAGACGGGTGGGGGGTCTGATTTTAAAGTCCCATCTTCTACGCATAGCATAGGTGATGGTGACATTCTACCTTTCCAATTGTCCCAACCATTTAAACATGTAAGACATTTTATTTTATCCTTATCCTTAATACTATTGGTTGAAATAATATCATAAACATTGCTTACCCTTCAGACAATATCAAAGACACTTTTCCACGTTTAACATCTCATTTTTCTAGAATTGAGTATCAAGTACGACATGTGATCATTTTTTGAGTTATATATCAACTAAAATAAGGTCGATAAGTCGACTATGTCCTTGCAATTAGTTACAATTTCATTTTATTAACAACCTTAATTTTAACAAGTTATTTGACCTAAGTTTTAAATGAAAAAATAAACTCAACCATCACACGAAGTGCTTGTTAAAGATGAAAATTGAAATGTTAAGACTTTTAGATAATGTAGTTGCCAAACATGCTCGAATTTGGATGCTATTGTTGTAGCCACGTCTCAACTTTAGGTGCCATTTGAAGTTCCATCCAAACATCACACCAGATTTGTGGTATTGCGGGCTCCCCGCATTTCCAACCCGAACCCACTTAGGAGCCTCTACCTATCATTCTACTGACTGTCGATATGTCTACTGTGAGAAATGAGAACAGTGATTGGATTGGATTGGATTGCATTAAACTCCATACAACTTTGTGGGTGGGCAGCCAGACAAAAACCTTTCAATTTTCAACAAGTTCACATCTTCTTTAGGGGTGTATCCAATTGAAGCTTTTGAAAATTTTGATGAAAATTTTTTAAGTGACAACTTATGTGATTTTCATGAGTTTTTTTAGAGATTTGTATGGAATTGATAAAAATCTTTTGCAGACTTTCATTTTAAAATTTTTATGAACTTTTGAGAACTTTCATTTGAGATAGAATTTATATATATCTAGTACAATATTGTAAAATCATCACAAACGAGGTAGTGTTTCTCACAATTCCCCTTCTCCCTCCTTTACCCCTATATAATAAAAAAAATAGAATTTAAAAAGAATAAATATTTAAAATCTTAATTAAATAAATAGTTATTATTATACATATAAAGAGATTTAATATTCAGTATTATTAATACAATACACCTTTAATGAATAAATAAAAAATATATATTTAAATTTAATTATAAATTAGCCTATATAAAAAATTTATAATTTAATTAAAAATAGATATTTATCAGAAAAAATGAATGAAAAAATAAAAGAAAAGAAAAGAAAATTATAAGAATACAATTTAATTCTTTAATTGAAAATAGAAATAAACAATAAGAGAGAAAAAGAAAATAGAAACTAATATAATCAATAGAAAAAAAATAAATTTTAATCATAACTCTAATGTTCGTAGAAGGGAAAATGAAAGAGAAATATTGAAAAAAAAAATACATATTAATTTCTTTTCTTTTTTTGTGAAAATCTCTCAAAATCTTGTGATTAATGAGAGACAAATTTTGATATTTTATTTTAGTACTTCCTACTTAAAATTTAGTAACATGAAGACTTATTCATAAAAATTTGAATACCATAAGACTTTTAAAAGATTTTAATTGAATACACCGTGAACTTTAGAGATTTTTTAAAAGTTTATAAAAATTTTAATTGAATATACAAATACTGTTAAAGAGTTTTCAAAAGTTTGCATTGAATACCCCTAAACGTTTTAAACCACAAAAAATTATTAAAAGTCTCAATTGAATTTTTCACCAATTTCTTAGCAGCGCCATGGATTGCATTGAAATAATGTATGTTTGGTCGATTGAACATTTCAATATCTTAACATTGAAGATTAATTTCCATTTTGGTTTAGTTAATAAAATTAGGTTTTTAGTAGATTTTAATAAAAGTTGATGAAGTATAATTAAATGATAGAAAATGTGGATTTCATTAAATGTGTATTAAAAATGAATTTTAAAAGATGAGTGACAAAGTGAAGTGATTCAACGTACATCAATTTCAACAAAGAAATGTAACAAGAATGATTACAAGAGTTAAATAGTAAATACAAAACATACAAAATAAGTAGTAATATAGAGCATAGAGAGACATGTTACTTGGCAGAAGGTAACAATTAAGAGCACGTTTGAACCCTATTTTTGTGCCAATAATCCATATTGGAATAGTATTTTGATGGAGAATGTATGGTTGATAAATAAGAAAAAATTTTGAGTTTGTGTGTAATGTTATTTTATTGAAAAATACATGGTTGAAAATAAAAGAGATAGAAAGAAAAAAATAATGAAACCAAACAATGGCTAAAAAAGAAAGGATAATACTAACCTATTAATATAAATAGAATTGGACCGTCGACGGAGAAATAGCGGGTCCAGTGACGAATCAATATTAGCTGTAGGTAAAGCCAATCTTGTTAAGCAGGAAGCACATTTCATTTGAATGCATTTCCCTCTCTCTCTCTACAGTCTACACTCGTGTGTGTGCGTATATGTATTGAGCCCACATATTCTCTTTTCGACTCCACAAAAAATGGCCACAGTTTAATGTGCAATCTTATATGTTTTGGCACTTTCGTGTTCTGTTATTGCACGGCCGGCCACTTTTTTGCAGGATTTTCGAATCACCTGGTCGGAATCCCACATTAGGCAGATGGAGGGAGGAAAAGCCATTCAGCTTGTTCTTGATCAAAACTCGGGTATCGTTTTCTATGCGTGCACAACGTTCATAAATAGAAGTCATATATATTATTGAACTATCTTATCTAACTAAAAGTTTAAACCATCACACATTTACTTCCTTAAAATTAGTCACATAAAAATAAAATGACAGCGTTGAATTTTAGGATGTGGGTTTGCTTCCAAGTATAAATATCTATTTGGACGTGTTAGCATGAAGATCAAGCTCATTCCGGGTGACTCTGCAGGAACAGTCACTGCTTTTTATGTACGTTTTAGCTCTTTAATTTTCTCATTTTTACAAATTTTCTCTCGTATTTCTTGGGCATGGATATTTATTTGCATGATTTTTGAATTGACAGATGAATTCAGACACGGATACAATACGAGACGAACTAGATTTCGAATTCTTGGGCAATCGGACCGGACAGCCTTACACAGTACAGACTAATGTATATGCTCATGGGAAAGGTGATAAAGAACAAAGGATTAACCTTTGGTTTGATCCTGCTTTAGAATTCCACACTTATTCCATAATGTGGAACCATCGTCATGTTGTGTAAGTTAATCATTTTATTGCCACAGTAACATAAGGTTTGATTCTTCTGTGTTTCGATTATCTCTCGTTTTGTGAATCTGCAGTTTCTATGTGGATGAAGTGCCCATCAGGGTTTACAAGAACAATGAAGCCAAAGGAATTCCATACCCAAAGTTCCAACCCATGGGAGTATATTCCACACTATGGGAAGCTGATGACTGGGCGACAAGAGGAGGGCTCGAGAAAATAGACTGGAGCAAAGCCCCGTTCTATGCCTACTACAAGGATTTCGACATTGAGGGATGCCCAGTTCCAGGTCCCACAAACTGTGCCTCAAATACCAAAAACTGGTGGGAGGGTGCAGCATATCAAGATTTGAGCCCAGCTGAAGCCAGACGATACCGTTGGGTGCGTTTGAACCACTTGATCTACGATTATTGCACTGACAAATCGCGGTATCCAGTTACCCCACCGGAATGCATGGCAGGCATTTAATTCCCTCATTTTTCAAACAACCTACCAAGAAACGCTTTAAACCTATACGTACAGGTTGATTCCTAGATAAATATATAAAGTCAACCCATGCAGAAGAAGGGGTGTAGAGGGAATTAATTATTTGTTGTTTGTATCAATAGCTATGTGGGAATCCAACTGTCCAGAGAGTGGGATAAAAATCAATGTCATTTTCTGTTGCTATCTGTATTTGCTGCACTGTTTGAACCAATAATGCATTCTCTACATGATTGTGAAAACAATGTTACATAAAGTTCCGATGGAAGAAATATGAAAAGATTGACTTTGTTGTGAATTGCTCTCATCAGTCCACTGACCTGTCTGCTGCTTTATCAATTATCATGTCCAGTTGATTTTTAAGAGACAAAGAATCGTGGAAAATAGAAGAAAATGTTAAGAATAATCACACAGCTTCCAATGCTAGGGTTAATTTCTTCATACACGAAAGAACATTTTTAGTTTTTGTCATATTGGCTAAACACTGATGGATAATAGAATATTTGACAAGGAGAATTCAAAAATGAAAACTTATTTATTTTGGTATAAAACTATGGAGAAAGACAAGAATAATAAATAATAAATTAGAGAGTCGAAACTCAACTCAAGTGTGTATTTTATAAAGGATGAAGACTCCATATTTATAGCTTTCAAAATAAAAGTTACAATCGAAGTCTGTAAAATAAATTTTCTAAATTGGATAAGACTCATTTATGATCATTAATAATTGCCTGAGTTTAACAACATATATTACATTTTTACTGAGTGATAGCTCATAAAACTAGCTGTAAAAATAAAACCTAAGGAAAGCCAGAAACGAGGAAACAGAGGCCGCCAATTGAAAGGTTGGTCGAGTCAGCCACAAAGGACCGGTTAAGCAGCATAAAAGCTAGTCGTCAACCAAGCATTTAAGTTGGTAGAGACCAGCATAAGGCTGCTCGACGGTCAGCTGAGGTTGAGGAAGACGATCTCAACCAGTCCCGTTTCATGTTTAGATGGTTGAGGACCAGACATTCTGACACGTTACTTTTACGTGCTTGCTTTGATTGCAACAGGGTCCGAACAGTAGGGACAGTTTCCAAATAGAACGCCAAAGGACCTGCAATACAAGTGTACAAAGGGAGTAATAAATCAGGAAAACACGAGATGAGTAACATACACATTGAACAGTCTGTTTCAAACTTGTATCAAACTGAAAATGTAAAGATTGGAAAAATGTGGGATTTCTTAAAAAAAAATCCTGAAAACAAATGAATCTACTCTATAATATGTTGACTAGATAGTAAAATGCTCCAAAAATGTTTTACACAAAAGTTCTACAGGTGGAGTGCAACACATGGACAACAAGAAGATGATTAAAATGTCATAGTTACATAGATTTCATGAATCAAACATGGAAACATGTACAATTGCAGGAAATCCTTCAATGTGAAATCCACACAATGTTTTGCACCATGATCTGATCACTCCAAAATGAAATTATTTTCTCAAAAATACCTCTTGTACAGTCATTAGAGGGCTGTAAATTTCACAGTCCTCTCTAATTAGTGGGGAGCCCTCTAATGACTCTAAGTGTAGCATTGTTCTTATTTTCTACTCACATCTCTTACCGACAGAAAAGGTTTACAGTTTTCAACCCTTATTTTCTTTTTCTTTTTTTAATCACATTAGGGCTAAAGACAACCCCACCAGGCCCTCAACGAGAAAAAAAGGTCTACAGTTAAATCCACAATAACCTTCCTCCGCAAGGACTGAAGAATTAGAAAGAGTGCTCCTTGTCCTACACATTGGTGATTACATAACAGTCTTACGTTTGCCTAAACCCCTAGTTTGACTGTTCAAAAAGTATGTAATATTTTAATGTTTTGTTTTTCTTTGATCATTAAGAAATTAGAATTAAAGGACACTGAACTCAAGCGAAACTTGGTTACAAGTAAGAAACATGTTAGAAATGAAAGGAAACATCGATTTTGAAATGGCTTCTCATTAAATCTGTTTGGCATGTGTAAGAGGTGAATTAGGGGCTGATTCTTAGCAGATGAATTATTTTTGCCAAACTTTTTAATAAACAAATTAACTTATAATATTTTGAAAAGATCCTCTTTTAAACTCTTCTGGTATTCTATTTTTCCTCTCTCTAATTCCTCAATTCTTCTAACCAAAATATTCATTAAACCAAGCAAAAAAATATTTCACCACTTTTCCCAAGTGCAATAAGAAAAGCTACGTAATTCACATTAGCAATTATATATGTGCTATGGTACTAGAGCAGACACTATTCAAGAATCAACACATCCTACATCGTAGTGGTTATAAATGAACGTTACATCAGAATATAAGCTAGTAGGTAGAAAAATGTGAACATGGACATAAAACATGATGAGATCAAAGGAGCATAACATACTGCCTTGTGGTTGTGATGGAACGGAGCCAGTCCCCAAGACATACACTGTGGAAGGCTCTACTGCAGTTTGCATTTTCACATTTATAATCAGTTCCGCTCCCACTCTTTGTACCAAGTTCATCATCTATGTCAAAACCACAAGCTAAACATAAGAGAGAGAGACAGACAGAAAAATTGCCCTCAAACACAAATCGTACATCATTACCTAAGGGAAGATTTTGAGCATAACAAATGCCACATTCTATTTGCTCTTCTTTGTGTTGGACATGTTGAGGTTGAGGCAGTTGAATGTCCATAACACTCGCAAGATTTTCAGGGAATGGTTTGTCTTTTGTCCTATGAAGAACTGAGTGTAATTAAAATACCCAAAAAAAATTATGGTGATTTCAAGCAGAGCCTATATAAATACACTCGAATTTCCAGAAACCTTACACAAACTAGAGATCATTCAAAGATTGCGATAAACAGAAAGAGAGTTACACAATTCAGACCCAAAGGCTAATAGGTAGCTTCCGCAATAATTTTTCAGCCAAATGCTCAAATATAAATGTCAGGAGAAAGTTTCCTTCCTATTAAAAAGTTAAAAAGAATCAACAAAGCACGATTTTAATATGTTTTAGCTATTTGAAATATACCATAGTTTACACCTTCTTCTCCAAATTTCCCTCAGTAAGTTAACTTTTGGATCTGAACCCATGAAGCGACACCTACCAGAATCAAGAATTTGATTAGTTAAACCAAAGGTAAAAGATAGTTAAAAGAAAAAGGAAAACAATCATAGAAATCTACTCTGGTAGGGCTCGCGGATCACTGGCATTTATGGACAGCATGATGTAGCAATCATTTCCTATGAGGACAAAACAAAAGAGAATAGCAAAAGGAAGAGAACAAGATTGAAGTAAAAGACTAAATGATTGATCAGAACATATAAATCAACAATAACCTATATTGATTTGGCGATAGGATGTTGCATGATGTGGCTGTTTTGGATTAGTGACCCAAAAAGATTGATCAATATCATCCAGGGTAGACCAGAAATCCTGGAGCTTGTCCATATGCTAAGCAAAGCAGTGAGTAGCTCATTGAAAATTAGCCAGCAAACAAATGAAATCGTGCCTCAAGAAACCAAGAAACAAAGTAAAAAGAAACCTGACTGCATGACAGACTAACTCAATTTAAACAAATTTGCTAGTGTACCTCCTGAAATTGCCTGACAACATCTTTTAAACTTGAGTTTGTCGACCATTCTAAGTTAAAGTTGCAAGGCATATCCTGAGGACATGACATATAAACTTTGTATTACACATAGGATCTCAAAGCCACAAATATCAAAGAAATAGTAGAAAACCCACCGCTGACACTACAGGTGGGCATTTGGGATAGGTCTTATCTAATGTTATCTCCAGAATATGCGCTCTTCCTTTTTTGTCCCTAGATCACACATACAGAAGTCATGAGTGCCAAATCAACTAAACCAAAAAGGATAAACGTGAAAAGTGACCATGAACATATAAAATGTACTTATTTGCAAGTACAAAATTAGCTAATTCTTATTACAGTTTCACAAACCTACTGCATGGATGAGTCCGAATATTCCCGTTTTGAAAAGAAAATTTGATTGTAAAAGAAACCAACTCGTCGTTGACGAGAAGATATCACTAAAAGTCATATAAGATCCAGTGAATAAAACATTCTACAAAATTACTGCAAGAGTTTGAGAATATCTATTTATGCAGACCATATATTCACCTATTGCCTTTTTTGTAAAATTAATTGCCTCTTGTCTCTTCACAGGTTTTCCACGTACAATTTGCATATCATCTGTCTTAAGACGGATGTCATAAAATATAAGTTTTCTGGACGACCTTTCACGCCTTAAAATGATATACATACTGTTTGGTCTCGGATTTAAATCAAATTTGAGGCAGAGCAAATTGCCTCAAGGACTTTCAAGTAGAAAGGAATACCAATGAATGAGTGTCCCGCCATTGAGGGATAAAAGAAGAAGGCACCCCTAGTATAAAATTTGGGGTCCTCTAGTGCTGTAGAATATAAATATATGACCAACAAGGGAGTGTGAAAAAGCTGCAGGCAACATGTAACATCATAAATATATCTGCATATATGCAAATAGTTTGTGTAATTCATGCATCCCTGTGTATATCAAATTTCTAAACATTACATTTATATAGTTTAATCCCAGGTAACAACTTAACCTCAACAGTGAACAACCAGAAACTTAATACAAAAACACGATAAAAGTTTCCAAATTAGTCCAAACTAAGCTTCTCTGGAATATTGAGTTTCAGAATTATATGAGAAGGGGAGTTGATCGAACGGACCACAGAGGCTGAATTAGGAGATGGCTGTGGTATTAACATTGATAAAATTAACCATAAATCTCATAATATGAATCCAAGAAATAAGAAACAAAAGAAGAACAAGCGAAGGCGATGCAATTCTGGCCCAAATGTTACCAACATTGACAGGTTATTTGTATCAAAACTGTAAGTTTTTTTTGATAAAGAGACTTTCATAGATAAATGCATATACCGATTACAGACAATTCACCAAGCCAAAAGCTTGAGAAAGACAATCTGGAATACAATCCAACACAAAAATGAAGTAACAGCTGTGACTCAGCAATACGGGAGTACCCGACTGTAAATCAAATAACGCAATCAGCACTATAGCGCCCTCGCACACAAAGTGGCGAGCATTGTCTATACTTCAGAACCTCTCCCAGGGAGAGAGTTCACCAAACACCAAGAAACAACAACACAAACACAAACACTAACAAACCAACACAAACTAGACACTAACAATACAAACACCACCACAGCCACACCAAACACAAACACCACAACCTAACAAACAAACAACACTACCAACAAAAGAAAAAACACCCCGAAAAACAACTTAACCTCAACAGTGAACAACCAGAAACTTAATAGAAAAACGCGATAAAAGTTTCCAAATTAGTCCAAACTAAGCTTCTCTGGAATATTGAGTTTCAGAATTTTTCCTAAATGTCTCATCTTTTAAAACAATCACACTTTTCAGGTGATAAGAAAGGAGGACGCCAATGCCTTCAGGGGACACTGTTGTGGAAGAGTTGTGAGGAACAGTTTCTATCCAGGCCATGATAAGTAAGATAATCATATTGGAAAAAGTAAATCATATTTCATTTACACTGGTTTGTTTCTTTTAAATAAAGCATATAACTTCGAAGCTGAACCTGCATGAATCTTGTTTACCCCATTTTTTCTTTGAATGGAATCATCAGTCCTGATCCATGTCTTGTGTCCAGCATTCCTATACCCGAACTATTTTATGTCCATGCAAAAAGTGACAAATGACTAACAAATTATAAATACCGTTATTAGCTCTTACATGAATGAAATAGTCTGGGGGTAGAAAGCAAGGGCTCAGAAGAACATATGAAGCAGTATAAAGCTAGAAATAACAGAGAATATAGTAGTGCACTATCTATTTCTTCCTTCTACAATAAATGCATACAGATTCTGATTGCAAGATAGCTTACATGAGACGGAAACTAAGAGATGTCAGATCATCCTGCAATTTCAGTAAGTGTTCCCATCCAACCTCTTCTACCTAAAAATATAAACAAATTGGTCTTGAAGATCTTCACTCCATATTTGAAGCAGTAGCCAGTAGCCATCAATTCGCAGTTAAAAAATTATCATTGAAAACTGCAACTTGCATAAGCATTTAAAACAAAGCCAAAATACTGAAGCTATAATCTGGGGAATGACACGGATAGGTACCACAAAATGAAATATTTCCTAAATACATAATATCTAGCATCAATCATATAAATGAAAACATCACTACTCTGTTATAAGCATCCATTGATGCGCATCAACAATTTCTTTTGATTCACTACAAAGAATATAAGATGAAACAGTCTTTCATCTACTATTTAACAATTTTCAGTATCATTTGATGCAAGGTTTGATTCTTAATAATTTTAGAGCATCCACAATATCATAACAAATTTAGGACTTTCAACTANTACAAGAAACTTGCTGATTTTAATCTGTAATCTATCTATGCATTAAGTTAGTTGACAACAAAATTTTGCACCCACAATCTCAAAATCTAGATGGAGACATCTAGGTAAAGTTATTTCATGAACAATTAGTGGCCATAATCACAAAGTGAGTACTCATGATTGAAAATCAAAACAGCTGTACAAGAAAAAAGGGATCATATGGGGAGTTTGAGAATCGTCAATGTAGCACATTAATATACTTGATTCTTAAGCATCATTTACCCAAAAAATTGCATTGAGGCCTATAGTTATGAATGGATACCAAGAAATACTGGAACCAAAGCCTTTTTCAGAACTAAAATACCTCTGAATATATCATGCGGTAGAAAGCAGAGGATTTTGCCAGCTCCAAATGCCTACTTTTGTCAGCAAATTCCTAAAATATATCCAAAATAATAATTAAAATTCATGACATGTTAGCAAGCATCTATTTCTACAGAAGCACTACATATTTCAAAATTTTACCATGCTGAAGTTCATCGGTTTGCCTTTGTCAGATAGTATCCAAATTCTGAGAAGAATCTGCAACGGCCACAAATTGAAATACAAAATATTCAATATCTGTGCAATATACTCCCAAAACTCGATAAACAGTGCGAACGGCTACAATGAAGACGGAACTAAAAACTGTCATTTGAACACAAAAACAAATACCTTACAGTTACAGGCCGTGCAAACAGTTCATATACCCTAAAAAGACATCGTTTTTCCCCCTTTATTGCATTCTCTCGCAGCTTCAATAAATGGTGAGCGTAGGTTGTAAATATGCTCCGGCAAACGATGCAGTGCAAATTGTTGGCTTGGCCTCCAGCGGGGGTCGGGTCTGTTCAATGTGCCGTTTTACTTTTGGTGTCACGTGCTTAGTTAAAAAGTTCAGGTTATTCAAGGTAGACTTTTGAAATAAGTATTGGTTTATTGAATTGAAACTTTTATAAATTTTTAAAAATTCTTTAAAAATTACGGTGTATTCAATTAAATTTTTTTAGAAGTTTTGGAGTATTTAAATTTTTATGACTTGTAGAGACTTTTATAAAAATGATTATTCTACTTCATACGAATGGATTATCGAATTTTTTACCGAATCGCCACATGGCGACCCCCTATTGGGGGGTGCTTGGGCCCACAGACGCCTCCCAATAGGGAGCTGCCATGTAGCGATTCGATAAAATATTCGGGTAGTATAGCAAGATCCTTATAAAAATATCCATGACATTAACTTTTAAGTAGAAAGTATTTAAATAAAATCTTAAAATTTGACTCCCATTAATCAAGAGATTTTGGGAGACTTTAAAAAAAAATTAATATATATTTTTTTTCAATATTTCTTCTTTATTTTCCCTTCTACAAATATTGGAGTTATAATTAAAGTTTATATTTTTTATTGATTGTATTATTTTCTATTTTTATTTCTCTCTCTTAAGCCCTGTTTGAGCTACATAAGGTGCTGTTCTCTTTGTGTTTCGATTTTGTATTTTGAATTTTGAAATCATTTTGTGTTTTGTGTTTTGAGTGTCTAGTTTGGGATTGTTGAAAATGTGTTCTTTTTGACATTTTGAAAAATTGTTTTCGAAA
>CAIGRS010150300.1:0-16575 GCA_903798395.1 Fraxinus floribunda | reverse complement strand
TTGGATGATTAAATTTCCTTCCCACTCGAATGCAGCTTGCCAGAAGAGTTTGGAGATGATTTGACAATTGAAGAACTTACAATCAAGCAGTTGGGTAAGTGTGTGGCTCGACGGTGGGTTTGTGGCGAATCGGAGTTGAGAGAATTGGAGAGGCGGCGGATCTGTGGTTGTGGGGTTGTGGGGTGGATCTGTGTGTGTGACTGTTGTTGGTGGTTGGTTGTTGTTGTTTCCCGTTGCTGGTGGCGGATCTGTTGGGTGGTGGATGGTTGTGGTGGTGGAGGTAGCGATGGGATGAAGAGTGTCCATGACAACTATTTGATTGATCTGTGACCAATATTGGTGGTGGATTGGGATCGGGGGTTGATTTTTTGGTGTATGTGACGACTATTTGGTTCTCTGTGACCTTAAAATTTGTGACCAAAAATTTGAAAATATGTGACCTATAGATAAATTGTGACATAAATTTTTTGATCTGTGACCAACGAAATAAACTGTGACCCACAAAATTTTTGATTTATGACATCGAAATAATTTGTGACCAACTAATTTGATAATATGTGACTAATGAAAAAGTTGGGACCTATAATTATGTATCTGTGACCATTAATGGTATAAATGTAACTTTATAATATTTATTTATTAAATATTTTTAATTAATTATATATATACTTGATTTTTGCATTTTTAAACTTAAAACTTGACTTTTGAATTGGTGTAAACTATACACCTGAATTTTGATTTTCCCCCCGATCAAAATCGCCCAAACCGTCTGATTTAGGTCTTTTTTTTTAACACGGGTCGGGTCGGGTTATGGGTTAACCAATGAAAATCGAATAAACCCGCCCGACCAAACCCGATTACTTAAAAAAAGAAAAAGATCAAGAAATAAAATAAAATGTCTAAAAAGTAGAAGGAACCTAAAAAGTACAAGTGGATAGTAGGAACCTAAAATGCCTACGAATGTTTCGTTGAATATTTTTAAACTTTAATACCATATTAAGATTTCAAATTCCATTTCAAAAAAATTACCTTATTAAGCACCCTTGTATGCTGTACATTAATTTCATCTTTTATCCAATGTAAAAATATATCTTAACTAATGATACTGACGTGGATATATTCAATAAGTTGTGCATTATCTCTCACCTAAATAATAATGTTTTTATGTCTTTTTGTATACAATTGTGTAAAATACGCATACATAATTACTTATTTTTCTTGGTTGAATTAAAAATAATAAAATAGTCTAACTGTAATTACCGTTATTCTTTATAAGCTCGATTAATGAAGATTGGATAAGATAATAGATAATTTTATTTTATTTACTTATTATTTAATCTTGTGTATTCGAATTTAGTATAATAGAAAATTGAATGATTTTAATCTTTGTTGATAAGTTGTCCCAAACCGACCAACACAACTCGACTGATACTTGATTGGGTTGAGTTTCAATATTTATACAGGTTGGGTTGGGTTGGGTTGGGTTGAGTTGTGTTGTGTTGTGTTGTGTTAAATTTTGATGAAACCCCTTATGTTGGGTTGAGTTTGGGTTGAAGCAAAAATCGACCCAATCCATGCCCACGCCCGCCCCTACCTACCACCCGTTCTATGTATACCTACTGGTTTCATCCCCCCTCCCCCAATCATTTCTCGCTTGTGTTGTTCTTAGACATCCGGTATCTCCCCAATTAGTAAAGCCGGGAGCATTTACACTTAGCAAACCTTTACACATATCATTCAATTTTGTCGATTATATATTTTTACTAGGAAACCAAGAATATCTCAATAATTTAGTTCTCAAGGACTATATTTTATGAAAGTTGCAGTCACATAACAACAATTAACTCTATTACAATAAACAGGAAAAACACAACTTTTTGTAAAATTATTTTATAATACATTATGGAAACTAATACTATCTACAAGTATGGTCAATTAAATCAAGTTGGATTATTATATACACGCAATGATAACTTCAAGTTCTTTTTATAGGTTTCAATTAGTTTCACGAAAGATGTGGCTAATACCATTGGATACCCATCAATGTGTTGAAAAAAGTATAATGACTAAAATATACGTGTCTCCCAAGGAACGGATCCAGAACTAGATTATAGGACGAGTTAATACATAACAAAAAAAAAAAAAAATTTAAATTAAATATGATTTTTTTTTTTTTACTAAAAACACTTGGTGGTCCTAGGACTGGACCGAGCTATGTCTGTGTGACTACGAAAAGTTGAAACGCTATGATCCTATATATTAATTTGTCTTTACCTCCAATATTTGACAAAAACTTCCTCAACCGCACATGGTCAAACATTTAACTCGTTTGGATTTGATTTCAAAAAAAAATCTTTATAGATAAAAGTCACCAAAGGTATAGTATTAAAAAAAAAATAAAAATGAAATTCTACCCACAAGACCTACTACTGAATTTGAATTAGGGCTGGCCGTGGGTCGATTTGGTTCGGTTCGAGTATGTTCGGTTCTAAAATTTTCGGGTATTTAATAAATGGAATCGTTTGGTCCAAATATAATTATTGAACCGTTTGGGTTAGGTTCGGTTTGATTTGGTTCCGTCCCTAATTAATTTTTTTAATATTTACAGCAACACTACATGAATATAACTAACGACATTTCATTCGTAACTTTTATCAATTAACGTAGCACAAATCAAAAATATATAAATAACTAGCTGTCGAATAACATTAATTCAATGCATACAAATACCATAAAGTAGTATTAAAATGTCGGTAATCCATATCAGTAATTCATTTACTTCAAAAAGTCTGCCTGTATAAAGAAAATGAAATATAAATCACCAACTATTTGATTTAATTATCAACTGCTTGAACACAATTATAAAAATAAAATTTGTATAGTTCTTGAATAGATGCATAAATAGGTAGTTAATTTAGAAGTGCTGCACCGGCGCGACTGTAGAAAATGGAAATTGCTTAGGATTTCAGAAGAGAGAAATTGTTTTAGAATTTTATCTCATTTGAATGCTTTAAATTTAATGAGCAAATTCAAATAGTCATGTAGTCATATCAATTATTAAGATATAATTATGACGGATGTTCATATTCTTTATAAAAACTGCAAATGGATTCCAAACTCCATTGTTTCTTGTCATTAAAATGGGCTAACGAGTTTTAAAATTAAAATTATGAAACGATCTGATTTATTTAATTAAGTTGTTAATTTATTTAGAAAAAATAAAATAATTAAATAAATTAAATAAAAAAATAAAAAATTATTTAGTTTCGATTTTTATTTGGTTTTTCGGTTCTTGGTCTAGACTCGAAACTCGACCCAAACTCATCGATTTTCGATTCGAGTACTCGTTCGGGTATCTAACTTATGAAGAACCGCTCGATTCGATTCGGGACTTTTGTCCAACCCTAATTTGAATTACACCCCTCCCTAAACCATCATTTCCCTTTTCCAAACCCCCACCCACCCCCACCCCCCCAAAAAAAAATAAAAATAAATTCTATTTAGTAACACAATTAAGTATTAACACATGTACACATACTTAACACATGTACACGCTTGTGTACACATCATACTTGCGAAGAAATTTTCTTTCTTCAAATTCAACAATCGTATTGCATCATACTTAATTGTTAAATTTTCACCTAAAATTTTAAAGAATTAGCTACTTAACATCTATATTTACTTATGTTCGTAATTTAAATTTCAAGAGTTTAGAGAAAGTGTCAACAAATTGATCCCTTCAATAGACACGCCATTTTCAAAAGCTAGCTCTATCTAAATGCCTTTTTTTTTTTAATAGATAATTAACTAAATATATTAATTTACAAAATAATAAGAATAAAGCCGAGACTCTATTTATATTTTATGAACCGGCTTACGAAACCCGACATGGTATGCAAGTGCACCCTTACTTTCCCAGAAGCCAGAAGCCGATTGTTTTGACTCTTTCCTCACCAATCCACATTTGCAAGTTGCATATGGTTTTCAGCTGTTCTTCTTTGAATATATTCAACCCACTATTCCTTTGTCTCTGTTCACCAACTTCAGTACTGATGTAGCCAAATAACAAATTGAGAACAGTGATAAAAAAATAAAATATGTGTGTGAGATGAGAATAAGTAGTCCCCCCCCCCCCCAACAAGTAAGCGTTCTTATATATAAGAAGCCATGTACATCTTCTTGGAAATATTGATCTTAATTAACCAGTTTTACTCTATCTAAAGTCTAGACACATGAGAGCGACTCTTTCAACTGGTTTAGAAATGTTCGAAGTATAATAACTTATATTTCAACATCCCAACAACTTCCTCTCGCTCTACATAGCCATCTATTTCTCCATCCATCCGTTTGTTTATCTATCTGTTTGAGGAAGAAGACAACGACTACGACGTTCATACACTCTCTCAACTTTTCGACCTCAGCTGTGTAAACATTTCATTTCATATTCTTGATGTTCCTTTTATATGTTTTTTGGGATTTTCTAGAGACATTATGCTAGTTGTGATTTTCTTTTTTTCTTTAAAACTAAAGTAAGCAGAAGGGAAAATGGACGATAAAATGCGAGCTTCAAGAAGACAAACAAGCCGAAGTACGAGCAGGACTATTGGTAGAAGCCTAAGCAGGGCAAGCTGGAATGTGGAGGATGTCTTTTCCGGCTCCATGAATAGGCGGAGCATTCGAGCTGAGGAAGATGAAGAAGCTCTTCGATGGGCCGCTCTAGAGAAGTTACCAACCTACGACAGATTACGAAAAACTGTCCTAAAATCCTTCGAAGAAACTGCCAATCAAAACAATAAGGTTGTGCACAAGGAGGTTGATGTAAGAAAACTTGACATGAATGATCGACAAGAATTCATCGATAGGCTTTTCAAGGTTGCTGAAGAAGATAACGAAAAGTTCTTGAGAAAGTTTAGGAATAGAGTTGACAGGTAACCTTTTCTACACCAATTTTTATTTTATATCATTTTGTTAAGTGGTCAATTCATAATCAAACTATCTCTCTGTCTCATGCAAATAGGGAATGAAAGATAACCAACTATGCCCTTCTTACATTGAAAAAGTAAAATCAAAATTTGAATTTTAAGTCATTTGTTATTTATGTTTTACACATAATTATGAGTAAGTTGCTTTCAAACAATTTATTGCATGAAAAGCAAGCAAACACGAAAAAGAAACCAAAACTAATTTACTCTACACTGTATCAAGGAATGATTCTCAAGTAACAGTTCAACAATAAAATTGTACTGTATTATAATATAATTATTAATTAATCAAATCAGTAACGTATGTTATACTGATTTAATCAGTGATGACAAAAGAAGAAGCAAACAATTACTAAATATAAGCTTATTTAATTTAAAGTGCAGCCTGTATGCTTGAAAAAGTAATCTAATTTATTTCCTATTTAGATATTAATTGTTTTTGTTTTTTATGCATCTTGTAATTGCAGAGTTGGGATTACCCTTCCTACAGTAGAAGTGAGATATGAACACTTAACCGTCGAGGCTGATTGCTTTGTAGGCAACAGAGCTCTACCGACACTGCCAAACGCTGCTCGTAACATTGCTGAGACAGCATTAAGTTGTTTCGGCATCAGATTGGCTGAGAAAACAAAACTCACAATATTAAAAGATGCTTCTGGTATCATAAAACCATCTAGGTAAGGTTTTGAACAAAAATTCATTGTTCAAAACATTGTTATGTCTCCAAACAATCAATCTAAATTATAGCTGCTGACTTTAATCCAAAATTACCTAGCTAAAACTCAAAATCAAATACTATGTTCTATGTTCGATAATCTTGATGTGTTTCTATCGGTTACAATTCGTAGGATGACACTTCTGTTAGGGCCACCATCGTCCGGGAAAACAACCCTTTTGTTAGCTTTGGCAGGAAAGTTGGACCCGAACCTAAAGGTTAGTCAAGTTCACACCTACATTATCCATGAATGTTATCGATAGAGATTAACAACTCTTAAAACTTAATTTGCATAAAAATATTAATGTGGAACAGACAAGAGGAGAAATCACATACAATGGACATCAACTCAATGAATTTGTACCACAGAAGACATCAGCATACATTAGCCAAAATGATGTTCATGTAGGAGAAATGACAGTCAAAGAAACTCTAGACTTCTCTGCTAGGTGTCAAGGGGTTGGATCTCGATATGGTAAGTTTGATAAATTTCAAAATCATTAATTTTTTTTTTCATTGAAATAATTGTATTCTAACTATCAAAATTAAAATAGAACTTTTGACTGAACTGGCAAGAAGAGAAAGGGATGCTGGTATCTTTCCGGAGGCAGAGGTTGATCTTTTCATGAAGGTAATGAAAAAATAAAATAATATTACGGACAATTTAAATTTAAATTTCCTCTTTTTGGTCGACCTTTTTAATGTTTTATCTTTGTGCCTTCTTTTGTTTTCTCTCAGGCAACTGCAATGGAAGGAATAGAGAGCAGTCTCATTACAGACTATAC
This sequence comes from Fraxinus floribunda, assembly GCA_903798395.1. Taxonomy (NCBI): domain Eukaryota; kingdom Viridiplantae; phylum Streptophyta; class Magnoliopsida; order Lamiales; family Oleaceae; genus Fraxinus; species Fraxinus floribunda. The sequence continues at coordinate 10,093 of CAIGRS010150300.1, read as the reverse complement.
TCTCAGGGTAATCAACTCATGATTTTCTATTCTCGCGTGGGGTTTCCATATTTTTTCATATATTTTCTTTTATTTTATATTCTTTCTTTTTTGGGTCAAAAATTTCTCCTTACCTACTTTACCATGGGACCCATATTTCTGCTGGCTGGATATTGAGGGACCCACCCAGTAACCACATTTTCAAATTTTGGTCTGAATAGGCCCTACATGTATTTTGGTTGGTGAACGGAACTCCCAATCAACTTCGAATACAGATATATTAATAATATTTTGTTTGTTTATGTAATGCAGATATTGGGACTTGATGTGTGTCGAGACACTATTGTTGGAGACGAAATGATACGAGGAATTTCAGGAGGACAAAAGAAGCGTGTGACAACTGGTAATTAATTAAAATGATTTATGTTTTGATTAATTTGGGAAAATAATTTTACCAGGTGACACTGAGAGGCACTACAAATCTGTTGACCAAATCCTAAAGTTGAACTACCTAGCCTTATCTGCACAAAGATGACTTGATAAATAATGGCCAATGATCAGACTAAACTCCAAAAAACAGGCATCTAATAGAAAATACAGGAGGTCTATAGATTTAAATTTAAAATTCAGATAAAAAGGGAATTTTGAACATATTAGTTGAACAAAGTATCATATTTAGAAAAATGTAATGAAAATAGCAACATAAACATATATGTTAGGCTTTGAATCTTTACCTTTATCGATACAGGGGAGATGATTGTTGGGCCAACCAAAACACTGTTTATGGACGAAATATCAACGGGCCTAGATAGCTCCACAACATTTCAGATAGTAAAGTGCTTGCAACAAGTTGTACACCTAACCGAAGCAACCATCTTGATGTCCCTCCTCCAGCCAGCTCCAGAGACGTTTGAACTCTTTGATGATATCATCCTCTTATCGGAAGGCCAGATTGTCTATCAGGGCCCACGAGAGCACATCCTTGAGTTCTTCGAGAGCTGTGGATTCAAGTGTCCAGAGAGGAAGGGAACTGCCGATTTTCTGCAAGAGGTGACATCAAGAAAAGATCAGGAGCAATACTGGACAGACAGAAGCAAGCCATACAAATACATCCCAGTAAGCGAATTTGCAAAAAGATTCAAACGTTTCCATGTGGGTCTACGGCTTGAAAATGAACTATCAGTCCCTTTTGACAAGAGCCGAAGTCACAAAGCCGCTCTAGTGTTTAAAAAGTACTCAGTCCCGAAAAGAGAACTTCTCAAAGCCAACTTCGACAAGGAATGGTTGTTGATCAAAAGAAATTCTTTCGTCTATGTATTCAAGACTGTCCAAATCATCATTGTGGCAATCATCACATCTACTGTCTTTTTGAGAACTGAATTACACACTAGGGAAGTAAATGATGGTGCTGTCTACATAGGTGCACTATTGTTTAGCATGGTATGCAATACATTCAATGGTTTCGCAGAGCTCTCTCTTGCCATACAGAGACTTCCCGTCTTCTACAAGCAAAGGGATCTTCTTTTCCATCCACCTTGGACTTTCACTTTGCCAACCTTTCTACTAAAAATACCTATATCCGTGTTAGAGACTATTGTGTGGATGGTCATAACATACTACACCATTGGATTTGCCCCCGAAGCTAGCAGGTATTTAAACTATACATTATGTTTTCTCACTTCTTATTTCCACACAACTGACAGAGTCAATGATTATATAAAATTACATGGACTAACTTGAGTTCAAGTTTTGATAAGTTAATGGACATAATTCCAAACCTAAGAGAAGTATTGAATCGAACTACCAAACCTAATTCTTTGATGGAGCTTAGCCATTCAAAAGATTTCAAACATTATGTTAATGTAGAAGTGGATGCAATTTAGTATGCATGTAATCAATCAGGTACAAAGGCCAAGGGTACAGACTAATGGTTGCTGGGAAGAATATACACTTAAAAGAGTATAATATTAATAGTCAGTCATCATCTCTCGTCGGCCCAAAGTACATGGAATGATATACATGTAGGCACAGGGAAGAAAAAGTAGAACACGTAATCCAATCTCTTTGGCAGTGTCCTAAAGCAACGAAAGCACAATTTAGTAGGAATACTAAACTCTTGTTCTAATTATACTTAACTTGCTTTCTAAAACAGATAATTCTTACATGCAATGTAACTACGAGTGAAACTGAATCTTTTGCCACGTTCTCAGGTTCTTCAAGCAACTGTTATTGATATTTATGATCCAGCAAATGGCAGGGGGAATATTTAGGCTCATTGCAGCAATATGCAGGACCATGATTATCTCAAACACTGGTGGTGCTCTTACCCTTCTGCTCGTGTTCCTTTTGGGTGGTTTCATCCTTCCAAGAGGTTAGTTCAAGCACAAAAACCCCACTACGAATTGCAGAACACATTTATAATTTCGAAGCACAGTCAACATATAACGTAAACAACAAAAGAGAGCAATAGGAAGTTAAATTATAAAATGCATGCCTATTGCTAATAACGTGAAAATAAACGTTCAAACTCGATCGTTTTAGTAGACTTGCAATTGCTTCTTTATCAACAGCAAGAATGTACTATGTACCAGATGATATCTATCTTTTTTTCTTTTTCTTCTTCTCTTCCAATAAATTAGTAATTTAAAACTTTAAAACTAAAAAAAGCCAGGAAGTTTTCAAAGTAAAACTGGGTTAAAAAAAGTACTCGAAGAGGACAACCAATCTCTCATTCATACAAGGACAAAGGGAGTGTACCAAAACAACAATAGAGCCAACAAAGGGATTTTGATACTCAGTATATATATTTAACAATATACACGATACATCGAACTTACTCAGAATTTTTTTATCATGCAGAAAAAATTCCTGTCTGGTGGAGGTGGGGATACTGGGTTTCACCCCTGAGCTATGGTTACAATGCGATTGCAGTAAATGAGATGTTTGCTCCAAGATGGATGAACAAAATGGTACATTCCTATACATTTCCTCCTACTTACTTTATCATCTGATTTTCGATGACATGGTGTAGCAATGTGTCATACTTGGCATTCAACCAGCATTCCCGGTCATTTTAAAAGGAGATTTATCTTTTTCCGTTCGTGTTATTTGGCTATCTCACCCATGGAGAAACAAAACTTAAGTTGATTAAATGGTTCCATACAGGCACCAGACAATGTGACGAGATTGGGTGTGGTAGTGTTGAAAAACTTTGATATCTTCCCTGAAAGAAACTGGTACTGGATAGGTGTAGGTGCCCTCATTGGGTTCACAATTCTCTTCAACGTTCTTTACACCGTTGCCCTCACGTACCTTAACCGTAAGTTCTAACATTGGAATTAACATACAAAGCCAACTTCTCTTTATCAAGCAACTAATCTCTCTTTCTTCTTCTACACAATAGCTCTTGGAAAGCCACAAGCTATCATATCCAAAGAGATGGCAAGGGATATGGAAACTGGCCATGAAGAAACAAATGAAGCACCAAGGCTTAGAACGACAATGTCAAAGAAAGAATCCCTTCCTCGATCCTTATCTGCTGCTGATGGAAATAACACAAGTAATAATCATTAAATTCATCAATATCTCAATGATTTTTGTTAGAAATATCAAATTTTCTCACATGTATTGTTTTTCCTATTGTTATCTATCTAATTAGTGGAAATGACAATGCAACGGATGAGCAACAATTCCAATGCCAATGGACTATTTAGAAATCAAGACTCAAACCTTGAGGCCGCATTAGGCATTGCTCCAAAGAGAGGGATGGTTCTGCCATTCACACCTCTGGCCATGTCCTTTGACACTGTAAATTACTTTGTCGACATGCCTCCTGTAAGAATCAATATCCTTCTCATTCATGCTCAAATGTTGTCAACAAATAGCAGTCTTCATAAGAAATCAGTATCTAATATAACTATCTTTCAATAACAATCTTCGCTGGTTTGAACAGGAAATGAAAGAACAAGGAGTGACAGAGGATAAACTCCAATTACTTCGTGAAGTAACTGGTGCATTTAGGCCAGGAGTTCTGACTGCATTGATGGGAGTAAGTGGAGCAGGAAAAACCACGCTAATGGATGTTCTGGCCGGACGAAAGACTGGTGGTTACATTGAAGGTGACATTAGAATATCTGGATTTCCAAAGATACAAGAAACCTTTGCTAGGATTTCGGGATATTGTGAACAAAACGATATCCACTCACCTCAAGTAACCGTTCATGAATCATTGATTTATTCTGCCTTTCTTCGGCTGCCTAAAGAAGTTAGCAAGGAAGAAAAGATGGTACATTCATCTTTCCAGTATAATATTCCTAAAATATATGATGTTGTAACTGTTTATCAGTTTATGCACTAAAATACATCATTCATATGTACTTTTTGCAGACTTTTGTGGATGAAGTGATGGATCTGGTTGAACTAGACAATCTCAAAGACGCCATCGTGGGGATCCCAGGAGTTACTGGATTGTCAACAGAACAGAGAAAGAGATTGACCATTGCAGTTGAACTAGTTGCTAACCCTTCAATCATATTCATGGACGAACCAACTTCTGGCTTAGATGCACGAGCAGCGGCAATTGTCATGAGGACTGTGAGAAACACTGTGGACACAGGTAGAACTGTGGTTTGCACAATTCATCAGCCTAGCATCGATATATTTGAAGCTTTTGATGAGGTAAAATGCAACTTTCACTTGATTAGTCTCACCAACCCCCTTAAATGATTCCCATGTCATTCCCACAAAACAAACATTCCCTCTCTACCTCTTTTTCACTGACGTTGTCTATATCATATTATGAATCAGCTGCTTCTCATGAAAAGAGGAGGACAGGTGATATATGCTGGACCATTAGGCCAGCATTCACAAAAAATAATTGAATATTTTGAGGTACTTCATACTCATACTCTTTATACATTTCTGCCACTTGAAAGAAAGTATATTAAAGATATCCCGCACAATGCAGGCAATTTCAGGAGTCCCAAGGATTAAAGAGAAATATAATCCTGCAACATGGATGCTCGAAGTGAGCTCAGTGGCTACAGAAGCGAGACTTACGATGGATTTTGCTGAACACTACATTTCATCAACCTTATATCAGTGAGTAACAATGAATACCTCTACTAAATCTCTACAAGATTCACAGAAACATTGATCTCATACATATCTGCCCATTCCCAGGCGAAACAAGGTTCTAGTGAAAGATTTGAGTACACCCCCTCCCGGGGCAAAAGACCTATATTTTCCTACACAGTACTCTCAAGCCACATGGGGTCAATTCAAGTCCTGCGTTTGGAAGCAATGGTGGACTTACTGGAGAAGTCCTGATTATAATCTAGTCAGATACTTCTTCACTTTGGCTTGTGCACTCATGGTTGGGACAATTTTCTGGAGAGTTGGCAAAAAAAGGTTCATACTTAAATCTTGGTTAATTAGGAAAATTTTCAAAAGTATCAGTAAAAAGACTTGAAGGCCGAGGTGCTGATTCCATCTTTCTTATTTTGTGGCATCAGGGAAAGCAGTGCAGATCTTTTGACCGTCATCGGGGCCATGTATACTTCTGTGTTGTTCGTTGGCATCAATAACTGCTCAACAGTACAGCCGGTAGTAGCCATCGAAAGAACTGTATTCTATAGGGAAAGAGCTGCAGGAATGTACTCAGCATTGCCATATGCCATTGCACAGGTAAATTTTTAATTTATCATTCAAATGATCTTCATCTTAACATGCTTTTCATAGCATGAGAGATCAACTTGTGACTTGTCAAAATGGAGAAGTTAATAAAGACCTGAACATAAATGTAGTTAAAAATATATATTTAATAATGGTTTGTTTGTTACATCATATGCAGGTCATTGTAGAAATACCTTATGTACTCGTTCAGACTACATATTATACTCTTATAGTGTATGCCATGGTGAGCTTTCAGTGGACAGCTGCTAAATTCTTTTGGTTCTTCTTCGTGAACTTCTTTTCCTTTCTCTACTTCACATACTACGGAATGATGACTGTCTCCATCACACCAAACCACCAAGTGGCAGCAATCTTTGCAGCAGCATTTTATGCACTTTTCAATCTATTCTCTGGTTTCTTTATCCCCAGACCAGTAAGTTATTTAAGTCAAAAGTATTAAGTTTAATAATGATCTCCAATTGAGCAGAGTTTTGAAATTTTCCCCTTTTGAAATTTCAGAGCATTCCCAAGTGGTGGGTATGGTACTACTGGATTTGCCCAGTGGCATGGACAGTGTACGGACTTATTATAGGCCAGTATGGCGATGCGGAGGAGACCATTGAAGTGCCTGGGATGTCCTTCGACCCTATGATTAAAAACTATATTCAAGATCACTTTGGTTATGATCCCAACTTTAAAGGACCAGTTGCTGCAGTTTTGGTTGGTTTCACAGTCTTCTTTGCATTCTTGTATGCCTATTGCATCAAGAAACTGAACTTCCAAATGAGGTAGAATGAATTGGTAAAAAAAAATGCAAAATGTAAATATATTTTTCAGGCATCTCGAGGTAGAACAAGAAAATGTTTGTAATGGCTTATATTAAGTTAATGTCATAGGATAGAGTATCTTTCCTTCTTCATCCCCCAGTTCATAAGGTCATACTTCTCTAATAGGGTGAATGTGCGTATTCCTAAGTTTTGAGAACTATATATATAGTTGAAATGTAATTATTTCTTGAATTTTGTAAACTTATATCCAAAAAAAGTTATCTTTATGGAGACGTAAAAGTTGCCATGTTATCTAGCTTACAGAAAGCTAATGTTTTAACTGAGATCATTAGTGATTATGATTCTAACTACATTCAAATAAGATTCCCAAATTCATCTCCAATATAAATGCTGTTTCATAAATTTTACTCTACACAAACAAAACACATATTCACGCACGGGTAGTGTTACACAGGCAGGCAAAATTAAGGCAATTCATATATCAATAAAAAAAGTATGAACACGCTTTTCATGAACAATGACGAACGAAAATTGATTAGATATAAAATTCATTCCAAGCTCATGTGAAAGACGGGAAAAGAAATTCAAGGACCATACCTCAGATGCAGATACAAATGTATGATTATTCGGAATTGGGAGCTTAAAATTGGAAATGGGAAATATTAGATTCAAAAATTCAATATTTCACCAATTCCAGTTCTATACTCGAATTCCATCTAAACCAACACAGTTTGAATCTTGGTTTATAGTTTTCAATTTGAATTTGACAAATCTACAAAACGAGGGGGAATCGCCGATGGGTAATTATATTACCACAACAAAATTTACTTATCACACCACAATTTTGCTACTTACTTAAATGACCCTAAATAAAATTACTTAATTAACCTTATTTTTAAATTTACTTTTTAACATCAAATAATTTCCATTGACACCACAATCATTAAATTAACTAATTTTAAGTATATTTATCCATGAAATAATTCATTGTTCCCCACCATCATGAACCTAATTTTTTCTCTGTTCTTTATCATTTATTCTCCAAATCTCATCTCATAATTGTTAGTTCTCCGTGTCAAAGGAAAAACTAAATCTTCAATCCAACAATGTCTGGACTCTGGCCGTGGCAAGGGATTCTCCGTGTCAAAGGAAAAACTAAATCTTCAATCCAACAATGTCTGGACTCTGGCCGTGGCAAGGGGTTGGGCAAAGGAGGAGCAAAGAGGCACAGAAAAGTCCTCTGCCATAACATTCAGGGAATAACAAAGCCCACCATTCTCCGGTTGGCCAGAAGGGAGGGGGGGCGTTAAACGCATAGGAGAAAAGTTTAATCCACAGTTTCTCATTTTTTTTTTGAAAGGAATCCACAGTTTCTCTGTTAGTAATCAATTAGGTGCCGTGGAATGTGATTTTTTCTGGTAATTCAATGAATTTGTTGTTTGATTAAAAAAAAAAAAATTTCTCCACCAAATCTCATCGAAGCAGAGAGTTAATACTTAATATTATTAACTAATCCTATATCAATTATTTCTCATCTACATAATGTGGGAAATTGTTGAGAAAATGAAGACTAATGGTGGTGATATGTACACCACAATTTTGAATTATGTGTGTGTGTGTGTTTTTTTTTTATTTTTTTATTTTTTGTTTTTATGATTTAGGGATATAATTGTAAATTTATTGTGGTGTATTTATTAAAAACATATTTTAATTGTGGTGTGATTAAAATGTGGTGTAGTAATTAAAATTTGTAGTGGTAATATAATTACCCTAGTTAAAATGGTCTAACTTTTGATATAAAGACTAAAATGTCCTTACTTTAGTTCAATAAATAAAAAGGGAAAATAAAAATATAAGACAAAACTCATCCTACCAACCAATCCTTATCTTCAATGCAATATCAATTCCTTAAAAAATTGTCATATAAGCAAAATAAAATGTATTTTAAAAAAAAAATTATCTTTAATGCAAGTTGTATGAACTCCGCAAAAATGATGTGGTAGAGAAAAAAATAGCCATCTAAATTCAAAAGCTCAGTTAGATACGTTAACTCAGAAAAACTCATATTTCGTATGAAGATTTAAGTGTGATTTTATTAATATTTTAAGATAATAAAAACACCTAAATAACTATCCTTAGAATGCATTGAAAACCAATTTGAACTTGAGTGATCACTTATTAATATCAATGTCATGTAGATTCAAAATCTTTTAATATTTTCTTTTTTACTACCATGTCTTAAGATAGTCCTTATTAGAGTTTTTATATAAATATTTTCTGTTTTTGCTTATATGATACAATTTTTAAAGCATGGAGATGCGATTATGAGAGATCGGTTGGTAGGATGGAATGTATTTTATTAAGGAAAAATTGCAGCAATGGTCCCTAACATTTTCAATTTTTACAAACTTTACCTTAATCTTCATTTTGTGCTAGCGAAGGTCCCAAACCTTTCCTAAATATACAGCTAAAGTCCAAATGGATGGATTCACTTGTTTGTTAGTTGACCACATTGAAAGGGTAAAAGGGTAACTAAAAAGAAAAGAAAAGAGAAAAAAATATTCATCTCCTTCTTCACCCCATCCCCACTCCTCCCACCCAAACAAAAAGCCAGAGCCCCCACTGCCCACTACAATGGCCGCCACACCTTTCTCGCTGCAATTATCCCCGTTTGGGATGACCACCACGACCACCACACCTTTCACAAGACCAACAACAGGTTGCAACATGGTAGCTTTCTCATTTCTGCATCACTTCTTACCTTTGTTCAAAGCCCAATAGGTGCCCCATTTTTAGCCAAGAGTTCCAAGATTTTCTTAAAACAGTTGTAGCAGGTTGTAGGAGTTCTCACTTTCAAAAAAAAGAAGAAGCTGTGAATAAATTCAAGAGAGATGGCGAATTACCAACAATTTCAGAATTCAACCATTTTCTTATGACTTTGGTCACATCAATGAGTTTAAATTAGTGTCAAAATTAAAGTCCAAATAATCATATGTTGGTTACACATACTCAACTTTGGTTAGGGGCGGACACAAGGGGGGTCCTAGGGGGGCACGTGCCCCCCAACAAATTTTGATTTTTTTTTAATTTTAAAATTTGTGTTTGGTATCGATTGAAATCTAAATTTTAATCTAAATCAAAGTTAACAATTAATTTTAATAATATATTTCATGGAATTCATAACTTTTTTTTAACTTTTATTAAATTTACTAAAAATTTTTATCGATTGAAATCTACATTTTAATTTAAATCAAAGTTAACAATTAATTTTAATAATATATTTATGGAATTCATAACTTTTTTAACTTTTATCAAAATTTACTAAAAATTTGATTTTAATTTCCACCATACAGGGGCAAAATCACAATAAATTTAAATTTCAATAACATGCTAATTTTAAAAATTCTCCGACGATTGTACGCTAATCGAATCTACAAATCACTTATGTCATCTCAAAACTTATTTCGAGAACTACATTATGGGCATATCGAATAATTCAAATAGATATAAAAAATAGTTAAACGTGAGTCTTAAAGAAAAACGTTTAACTCGCATTTTTTCAAAAAAATTCAATTATTTCATTAACATTGCGATACAAATTTCTCAATATAATTTTCATCATTTTATTAGGGAACTTTATATGAAATATGACA
>CAIGRS010150293.1:0-10673 GCA_903798395.1 Fraxinus floribunda | reverse complement strand
GAGCCACGAGCCGAGCCGAGCTCGGCTCGTCTACGGACGGGTGAGCTCGGCTCGGGCTCGTGCTCGTCTTTTGACGAGCCCGAGCGGCCCGTGGATCGCTACAGTACGAGCCGAGCGGGCGAGCCGACGAGCTACTCGGTCCGATTGCCACCTCTAGGAATGAGCATTTAGTAATAGTCCCAGTGGACCAAGTGGTCCATAGAGTACAACATGAAAAGTAAATACTGTCTGCACTGCCCATGTACAACTTTATTATGCACAGGACCGATAAACTTTAATTTTGCAATTTAATCTTTATACAATAATAATGTCACGTTTGGCATGCCAGATGAGAATGACACAAGGGAGGAGAGACAATAACCACAACAAATTTTACAATCTTGACATACATCGGATTCGTTTGACAGAGTTTTTGTTTTTACTTCTGTTTTTATTTTTAATAAAAGAAGCTTATCGATGAAGTTATTTTAGACATTTTTAAATCCAAACATGTTTAATCGCAACTTTTATGCCTAATGAATGTAGTACTCAAAAATGCTGAATGACAGTCCCCTCACATGTGGTGGGGCCCGCAATTTTTAAAATTGTGGGCCCCACCCCCTATGCGAGGGGGCTGTGAAAGAAGATGTACACCATGTAATACTATTTCTGATGACCTTTATTTTCGCTGTAAAAAGTGCCACAAAAAGGCAATTGTTCTATCTTTTCTAGAAAAGTTCGACAAAAAGTAGGGAGAATACATCCATATTTGTTGATTTTATGCAACTTCAAGAAGCGTCTCTCCAGTCAAATGTGTTAGTACACTATTTAGTAGACTTGATGGATGACATGACACTTGAAATTATTGAACGTTTAGTGAAATTCATAAAGTATATTAATTTTTAAACAATAAAGATGTATTTGATTTTTTTATTTTTATGAAAAATGTCATTTTCATCGTAGTTTGGAGGTGTTTGATTGACATTTATTTTCATGGAAAATATTTTTCAAAAATTGGTCACATTTCCTCAAAAATAAGAAAAATATTTTTTAATAGGTTTAGATACTTATCTTCAAAGCAATTCATGCTTTCCAAAAAATTCAACTTTATGAAAAAGTACAATATCTTCAAGGTTGAAAACTAAGCTAATCAAACATATTTAATTGACCGTTTTCATGTTGTTTCCATTTAAGTTTCATGCTTACGATCATACCCGTCCTAAGTGACAAACATGTATGTCATCGCCATGTTAGTCTTGTGGACAAATTACCTTTCACAAAGAGTTCATGTAGCACTCCTTGGATTCAGGTCGATTGCACTTCACGATGCCAATCTGTTGACCTCTGAATCCACATAGGCATCAACAAATCCAAACTTATTTCTCATTCACACGTACATTATATGCACACTCGGATATGCACGTTTGAGATACAATCCACCGCTCCATAGGGGAAGGTACAACAATCGTATGCACTCCAATGTCTTGATCAAATTACAAACTATTTGGGTGTGGAAAAAAACATGAAAGATGAAGTCCGTCAGGTATAGATTATACCATAAAGATTACCTTTCAAACAAGGCCCTTGCATGTTTGATACATTGCTTCATCTCAACAATTCATATGTAAAACCCAACGATTTTAGAATCATGGTGTGTGTACAAATTAGGTTGACAAACTTGGTTTACTATACGTGCAGTATCTAAACCAATCATTTGAAAAATGGTTTTTGAAATCGATGAAAATAAATGGTTTAAATATTGTCAACACTTAGTTTATAAACAAAGTTTGTACTACCAAATTAATTCATGATTTTACTTGCTATGAAAGGTCCGTGACCTTCTACTCAATTGTCCTAGGTAGATCAACAAGAATGTCGCTGCAAGTTGTCATCAATTATTTCGCTCGTTGTTCAAGAGATTACAACTTAAGGCAGCAAGATTGAGCCTCAACCACCTGTACATAAGCAGCCCATTTAGTGTGACCATCAGTTTAGGTCACTTCTCGACGTCTCAGAGAGATGATGCGACGCAACTGCTGGGGGTTGCATTGCCTCGAAAGCATATGGCAAGGCATTGGACTCTGCTCCAAACGCGTCGGACAATAGGACTGAGGCGATGGGAGGAGGACAATCAGAACAGAAAGGTATAAATATATTTTAAGCTAGCTTAATTTTTTACCAGAAAATAGGTCAGCCCTCGAATCTCATAATAATTTATGTTCCTGAAAGTCATCCAAATGTACAAATTTCACTAGAATATAGCTCTTTTTGAGTGCACAAATATAACAATGCAGTCTGCAACTGTGATGGTCTCCTCAAGCAGGACGAAGATGACGATAATTGCTAGTCAGTGCCTCTCATTGGGGCCATCATATGCTGAGCTGATGACTGGACATCAAACCGGAAAATAAAATGAAAACAGTCAAGAATCAGATCCAACCACTATATGGATAAGAGATTCAAGTAACCTGCAGAGAATTAAACTAACTTCGTTCATCCACAGAGATGAAGGCGATAAGTTGATAAACAGCAATTGCACAGCAACAATTGGATACTTGGAATCAAGAAGTACGTTCAAGGAGCACATTTTGCAATTATGGTGAATAATAAACCAGAATCAAAGCACTGACACACAGCTCAAACTCTAAATCACAAATTATAGAAAGGTTAATCACTTAATTAAAGCGTAGCATTTAGCAATACTAGGGGTGTCCAAAAGTCACGAACCGAACGGTTCTTCATAAGTTAAATACCCGAATGGGTACCCGAATCGAGAACCGATGGGTATGGGTCGGGTCTCGGGTCTAGACCAAGAACCGAAGAATCTAAACTAAATAAATTTTTTATTTTATTTATTGAATTAATTAAATTATTTTATGAATGGGTACCCGAATCGAGAACCAATGAGTTTCGGTCGGATCTCGGGTCTAGACCAAGAACCGAAAAACCAAAACTTAATAGAGTTTTTTAGCATGGCAAGTCAATCGGTTGATCATTAAATCAAATAGTTAGTAAGTATTACAAATACTTAAAAATGTTTTATTTTTATAATTTTTAATTTATATTTCATTTTCTTTATGCAGGTAGGCTGCTTGAAGCAAATGAATTATTGATATGGATCACCGACATTTTAATATTAATATCTACTTTTTGGTATTTGTATGCATTGAATTAATGTTATTCGACAGCTATTTATTCATATATTTTTTAATTGGGCTATGTTAATTTGTAAAAATTACGAATGAAATGTCATTAGATATATTTAAGTAGTATTGCTGTAAATGTTAAAAAAATTTAATTATGGTATGGAACCGAACCCGAACGGTTCCATAATTATATTTGGACCCGACGGTTCCATTTATTAAATACCCGAAAATTTTGGAACCGAAAAAACCCGAACCGAACCGAACCACGGCCAGCCCTATTGAATTAATGTTATTCGACAACTATTTATTCATATATTTTTTAATTGGGCTATGTTAATTTGTAAAAGTTACGAATGAAATGTCATTAGATATATTTAAGTAGTATTGCTGTAAATGTTAAAAAAATTTAATTATGGTACGGAACCGAACTCGAACGGTTCCATAATTATATTTGAACCCGACGGTTCCATTTATTAAATACACGAAAATTTTGGAACCGAACATAACCGAACCGACCCGACCCGACCCACGGACAGCCTTAAGTAATACTGAGCATCCCAACATACCACACACTGTACATGCTGCTGCATGTTCAAGTAGCATATAGTTCAAAAATAACACAGGTACCGACTTCATCCAAACTTCCAGTGTGTTCTCAGTCTAGGTAGCATGTATTATGAACTAGAGTATAATAGTAAAACAAGGAAAAATATATTTTACACCTGTTCGTTTCGATTGAAGTCCAGGTGAAGAACTGGAAAGAATCTTACAGAATACAGACTGGACAAGGAAAAAAATATCCCCGTCAAAGCGCAACAGAGTTTATGTTCGCAAATATTCCCTATCACTGCTCTTATCAGTTGTTTCTATTCTTCTAATTATTGTCTCACCATTCGAGGATATGTTTGTTGTACTTTTAAAAAAAAAAAAAATTTAAGAGTATTTATATGTACGCATAAATCAATTGCCATCACTTTCCAAAAAGAAAAGAAAAAATAAAATAAAATCAATGGAAATTAATCACTGGAGAAGATCAATTAGAAATACTAGCAAATCACTCCATGAGAAACTCTAGACAACTTATTTGATTAGTCCTACTGTAAGTTATACAAAGAAAAGTAGACTGGAAATTGACAGGCACGGCATTCTGAAACTCAGTTTATCAAATTGACTTGTGCCAGATTTCATAAATTCATGGTGAAGTTCGTTAAATCCTCTTGAACTTCATCATGTTGAAATCAACACTTATTCTAGAAATCAACACTCAAAACAGCTTTCCCTACTGAAGGACTTATCAAGTCACTTGTCCGAATGACGGTGCTGATCCTATCTAACCACTATCTAGCGACAGCATTGTCAACAAACATTTGAAGGAGGAGTTAACAAAGGTTATTTAGTTGCACGATATTTAGGATTGGTAACAATGACATAAAAGCATAATCTTTGTACATCCATTTCCCTATCAAGATACAATAGCAACAGTTTAGAAAATGTCGCCATCATCTCTCTCGTCCAAGAAGATGAAGACAGCAGACCAGATATTTACTATAAAATGGGGCACAGTTTAATCAATGTTTTTGAAGAAGAATGCTCAGTAGGAGACAAAAGATCTGTGACCATAATCAAGGACGTGTTTTTTCCTTGATACACATGGAGTTGAACAGACAGAATTGGATATAATCTCATAAGGTAAAAGTTTATTCATAGCACATAAGAGTTGGAAAGGTATAAGAAACGCATACAGTATACATATTATGAGTGTTTGATAGTGTAAACAAGCCCAGTTATATGGGAACATAGAGTGGCACACAGAGGCGTAGATGGTGGGTACCTGAGAGTTTCCATAATTAATGACTTGTGAAAATGAACCCTAGTGAGCAAGCTGTACACATACAGGGATAGTAAATGCAATAAATGTATGTACAAGTAGCCTAAATAAAAATCTTGGATAGGCACCCAAGAGAATGTGTGAAAGGATACCTGTGAACTAGTACTAGATTGTACAGCATCATTTCTTGAAGATCCATCTGCACCCTTTGTCGATGCCTTGGTGTCACCCTGTGGAAAAATCCGAGTCAAAATATCAAACTATCAAATGAAATAAACCAATATAAAAATCGCTGAATTTACATTCACTCACCTCCATCTGTCATGCCACGAGAAATCAAAAACACCGAAACCAAAAACAAAATCCATCAGTTGCAGTACTTAGCAATATCTAAGGAAAACTAAGCAGTATACTTTAGACCACAAGCAGGACTTCGCTTAAAAAATATACATAGGAAGCACTTACCTCTCTGTACCTAGCCAGGTACACCTTAAGTGGATCAACGTAATCTTCAAACCCTAAAGTTGCCATAGCCCATAACAAGTCGTCTCCGTTAATTGTCTTTCTTTTCTCTCTCTGGCACTTATCACTTGCCCTTGACATTTAAACAACCAAGACAGTTTCAATTACTTACACTTACACATCTACAATTATACAATGCTTCCGAAACAGATATGAAATTTCAATTTGCAATTGATTCATTGCACATAAAATCAAATTACTGCAAAGTCACTCATAAAAAACAACAAAACCCATAGATGCATACTTGTATACACTTATACAAATACACGGTTTCATGTCCATATGAAAACATGTACAGATTCCAAGAAAAATGCTCAAGTGTGCGTGTGTTGTTTGCGAAATTGAAATTTTGTAATTTCCTGCAACAAATTACAAGTAATTCCATCAATTGCATTCAAATGTATATATAAAATAAATAAAATAAAACAACATATAAAAGACGAAATGATAAGTTGAAACTCCTTTGGGATTTCTATGCAAACATGGAAGTAATTAAAAAAAGGCCAGACAATCCTTTTTACTCCAATCGTGAATCATCAATGCTCTCCTTCGTTCGATCAATTATTCACACGTAAACACACAGAAAGAGAAAAGAAAAAAGCAAACACATAATTGAGCTTTTGGCATACTCGCTGGTGATGAAGCTAATAAACTCAGAGACGCATTCCTGAACGGTCTCTTTAGCGTCCTTGGCGATCTTTCCATTAGCAGGGAGCGCCTTCTTCATGATCCGACTAATATTCGCGATAGGCAGGAATCTGTCCTGCTCCCTAAAATTCGATCTAGGGCTCAGGTCCCCACCGCTTTCATGGCTGCCGCCGCCAGGACTCCCCGGCAGTAGTCCCTGCTTGCCAGCATCCGCCATACCTCCAAAACCCTAGAAAACAAAATCCAAACTCAGTGACCATGGACGAATACAGTTATAGATACAAGGATTAGTAAGTAAAAGTCGAAAGAGAAATTAGAGAGAGAGGGAGGGGGGAATGAGTACCGGTACTCAAAAGGGGTGTACCGTGTATTTGTATTTGGGAGGGAGAAGAGGAGAGCGAATTGGGAGATCGGAGGGTCGAGAAATGGGGAGAGAGGAGACGATTGAGATGAGAGATTGGGAATGGGATTCAGTCTATCTACACCGTCGGTTTTATGATTCAATTATTCAATATGATTACACCACGTGTCGCTGTCGATATCTCAACGGACCTTATCGTTTTAACACGATGTTCTCCTCATTTCGATATAATTTTTGTTTTCTGAAAAATAACTAAGAATGTGTTTGGTGCACATTATAGTGAAATAATGCATTTTTTTGAAGTGATGTAATGAGAAATATGCGGTTAAAAAAGAAGGAAAAGTTATTGATGTGATGGAAAATATTATTTTATTGAAAAATGTGTGGTTGAAAATGAGTAGAAGAATGAGAATGAAAAAAATAATGTGGGACAAACAGGGTCTAAGTTCATATTTGACACATATTCTTTCAAAACTCATTTTTAACCATACATTTTTCAATAAAATAATATTTTTAATCACATCGATAATTTTCATTACTTTTTAACCACATATTTTCTATCATATCACTATTTAAAATACAGCATTTTCTCAATAATATAGATCAAACACCTCCTAAATTACAGCCGCAATTAGGGTTAAATGGTTTTAAAAAATTTAACTCCAAGCCTTTGTCCCATTATTTGAGATTATAAATTTTGGAATAATGTTTTTTTTTTAAATGTGTGGTTAAAAAGAAAAAAATTGAATTTACGTGTAATATTATTTTATATTAAAATACTCTACATTCATCACTAGTTAAGTTGAAAATGACAAAAAAAAATGCATTCATCCCGATACCCCTAGGCCCTGCCCTGAATGGGGCAGGAATTACCAGTTTAATCAAGTAAATGGAGACGGGGGGGTCTTTGCCCCGAAATGGGTATAGGGTAGGGTCCAGCTACTCGTTACCCGCTTCGTTTAAAATTAATTTTAAATTTAAGTTTTTTATCAAACAAAAATTTAAGATTTATCATCGTTTTTAAAAATAAACATGATTTGTACATAAAAAATTGGAAAAAAAAAAAGTAATAATATTTACTAACTAAATGCATAAAAAATAAAAAGTGAATGGGGCCACCCTTGCCCTACCTGCTCCGTCTCACTTTAACCATGTATGAGCATGGGGTAATGTGACAAATTATCCGATCGGATGGGGAAAGAAATGGCTGATCGACTATATATCATTCCCGTTGCCATCCCTAGTTAAGATTCCATTAACTGGCTTGGACGAAATTACCTATGTGGTGGGAATTCACACGATGTACAAATTACCATTCAATTCTCACCGAGAGCGTTTTAACAGCACTTTCAATAACGTTTAATGGAGTCTCATTATGCGACCCAGAATTCCGTCATTTTTGAATAAATAACTCTGTTGACACCGACCTCCGAAGTCGCTTAGTTCGGATTTGCATACTCAATGGAGAGACAACAATGCGAGCTCGGGGTGTGAGTTCAGCTCGGATCTCCAGTGGCTTACTCAGGAAGTTTGTGTAGTCCTTCAAGGCGGAATAGTAAATAATGATTGAGAANGGAGTCTCATTATGCGACCCAGAATTCCGTCATTTTTGAATAAATAACTCTGTTGACACCGACCTCCGAAGTCGCTTAGTTCGGATTTGCATACTCAATGGAGAGACAACAATGCGAGCTCGGGGTGTGAGTTCAGCTCGGATCTCCAGTGGCTTACTCAGGAAGTTTGTGTAGTCCTTCAAGGCGGAATAGTAAATAATGATTGAGAATCACCGACAGAATATATAAGCTACCAATCAAACTTGATAATGTGTAAAGATCTCACGTCAGCGCCCACTTTCTCCTCCAATCAAAGATCCTAACTTCTTTTCCTAAGTGATGCATTAATTGTTGGGGACCACTTGTACCAGGAACTCTTAATTATTTGACAGGTTTGAGCTCGATCACCAATCCTATTGCGCCAACATATGTACTTATTCAGTTCGTCATCAGAATTGACAAGACAATGGTACTATATGCATGCATACTTCTTCTATATAAATTTAAGGAAGCGATGGGTGAAAGGGAGACACAAATTCTGGGGAAATTTATAGACTTCTCATATTTCTCTCGTATTTCAAATATCTCCTATAATTAGAACATAGATTATTGTATTACCATCTTACGATCCTTTGATTAATCCCTTAGTAAATTCGTGTTCGATCTTTAAGTTGGTTTGAATCTTGTCCTTTCATTTTTCAACGTCAACAAACTCCTCGATCAGTTTTTTTCAATAATGATTTTTTTTTTTTTTTAATTCAGGAGAGTTGATCTTTTATTTTTAATATTAGTTAAATTCATATAGAATTAGGTAAGAGGTCGTGATGTTAAGTCAAGATTGAGAGTTGTGCACGAGATAGAGTATGAACATGACTCCTTTTTAGTACAGACAAAATATATAATCTTCTTCTTCATTATAATAAAATATTGTGAAAACAAGTGACATAAATATCGCATTTAGAGGGGGCTCAAATAATTTTGGGAGTTTTAGGCAGGCATATTTGAGGAAGGATTTTTAAAAAACAATCATAAAAGATTTTAATAGAAAAATTTATCACTGACAAAAACGATTATACCAACGAAAATAAATAATTATCATTCATTCGTACAAATTTGCAAACGATAATACCATATGTGATTATTGGTGCACGTCAACAAAGACGAAAATGTTGACCAATGATGTCGTCGGCCATCACCGATAGTACTTCTGTTTGATTAAAAATTATATTCTTTGACCAATGTCCGTTGATTCAAACCAACGATTTCAAAATTAAAAACATTCACATTTTTAAATCCCTGTTTGGGTTCCATTATTTCAATTTATAATGAAAGAAATAATATTTTTTTGAAGAATGTATGATTGAAGAAGAAGATTTTTTTTTTTTTGATTTATATGTAATATTACTTTATTGAAGAATTTGTGATTAATAATAGAGAGTGCATTATAAATTAACGGGGGCTTTGTGATTCTGTGAATAACAAAGGGGGAGACCCTGTTCAAACAAGGGGCGCCACAGGCCCTGTTCATCTAGCAGGGTTCATGGTAAAAACCTGTGACAAAATTTAAGTTTGGAAGGGTTTTTCAAATTTTAATTAAAAAAAAAAAAGATGACATTAAAACTTACTGAGTTGTCCAATAACAAACAAGCCATCAAGGTTATAGAGGTTCACAATTTAATTGGGTAGCAGCCTAGGAGAAATAAGAATAAATATATTACAAAAAACTTCAGATTAGGAAAATCATTTCTGAATAGCTACAAATATTTACTCAACCAACAAGCTCAGAATTTACAGTTTACTTTCTACCATAAACACAATGAATTCACAAAAACCTCTCACCATGTCAGTCAAATAAATAGGAGGGAAAAAACTACAGGATCCAAACAAAAGTTTTATCGAGCAGCCGGCTGCATGATAGAACCATCGATAGACATATGATGCTCACTAGCACCAAGATCGAGCGATCCCATATTCAGAGAAGAATGAACAGAGTGCCTAGAGATTTCATCTGAACTAACTTGTTTAGCAGCTGATCCTCTTTCAATTGCAATGGCATCTTGAATCTCCTTGATAACCTCACACATTGATGGCCTCATGCTACCGTGGGGTTGAACGCACATCATTGCCTTCTCAGCTATTTTCCACATAGACTGGATGTCATATTCGTGCAAAGTTGGGTCGATGATTCCCTGTATGTCCCCACTCTCAATGTGCAATTTCGCCTGCCATAGTCAGTTAACGCAAAATATTAACATTATCCTTACTTGAATAGATAATTAGATTTTAATGACAACGTTGAAATATTCACGATTCCACAGACCATAATCGGTTTTCTGGTTAAGTACATTACAAAATCCGAACATGAGATTTGTAGACAATCACTAGTATAATTCAGAACCTTTTCTGTCTCAATAATCTTACCCATTGGACTATATTACGGCAATTAACTCCAAAGTTCACATTAGAAATTGCTTCTTGACCAGATATAAGCTCGAGGAGAATGACTCCGAAGCTGTAGACATCACTTTTATCCGTCAACTGCTGGGAGATATAATACCTACATGACATGAAAAGGGGAGAAAGTCACAACTGTTGGTAACAATGTGAAATCATACTAGGGCTGGCCGTGGGTCGGT
>CAIGRS010150242.1:0-17781 GCA_903798395.1 Fraxinus floribunda | reverse complement strand
ATAACAACTGCTCCTCTTTTCCTACCTTGTTAATTTAATTAACTTCTTGAAAGTTGAAAAGCCAAAATCGCGTTCCAGGCAAGCTTTCTGCCTCTGCTTGTGTGTTCCGTGTATAAATAAAGTTTTTGTGTGTATTCCTTCTACTATGATGTGCCTACTAACCTAGACAAATAATAACCTAGATAATTGGTTCATGAGTGGGAAACGTGTAGGGAGTGGGATAGGATAATTGGGTAAGAATTAGAAACAGTAATTTGACTAAGTCTTATCAGTAGGAGATTCTATACGTAGAACTAGCCAAAATTTGGAAAACAACAAACCTATTGAACACGTGGCTTCCCATTAGCAAATCTCAAATCAATTAAATAATCATTTTTAAATAAAATTTATCATACCTATCCTATCATCCTACACGTGCACTACAATCAAAGTTATGTTTAAATAAAAATAACATAGCTTTTAACAATTTCTTTGATCTGCAATATCTTGGAGCTAACTTATCCGAAACGACTTTTTCTTGAGCCTGAATTATGTATTTAATTACGATCTATCCAACGAGATCAATATCGATATATTTTCATTAATCTATCAATATTTGAAATTTGACCCAAATAAAATATATTTGTTATATATCATTTTAGTCCCTAATCTTCAAAACATCAAGATATAGCACAAAATTTTAAATTATTTTCTATGAAATTTCTGGGGCATTACAGACCAGTCCAATGAGCACCAGCGGATTGCCTCGGAGGCCCGTTGGAGGCTAACAAATAGAAGGCTCAGCTTAAGATGCTTTCTGAAGCTCAGGCAGAGGAGATTGAGTCTCTAAAGGCCGAAGCGAAGGCAGTTGGTGATGCGACAGTTCAAGAGTACAAGGACAACTTCGAAAAAATGAAAGAGTACGATGACTTCACCAATTACTGGGCCTCGTGGAGTGCCCAGGAGATGATGGTTCCCCTAAGGAAAGTGCGTCCTGAGCTCGACATTGCTTTCCCGGAGGAAGGGTTTGGCAGCCCCACCAGAGACAGGCCCGAAATGGAAGAAGATGAGGAGGCCTCTCAAGAAGAAGTCAGAGCGGGGTGATTGTAAATATAGACTAGATCTTTTGTACTTTTCTCTTTTTCTTGTAATGGCTTCGGCCCCATTTGTACTTTATGAAATTTCTTCCTTTTTCCCAAGTATTGTCGCTTCGTTTCAATGGCATAAAGTAATTGCTTCATCTAACAAACAATTCTTCTAAGTTGATCCTAAGAAGCAAACGTACTGCAAAGTATAATCGTATCGGCTAAACTTAACCATTTAAGAAAATGGAAGAGGCCAATAAACTACCAAATATAATCGCATCGGCTAAACTTAAACCACTTAAGAAAATGGGATAGGCTAATGAACTGCCAAGTATAATCGCATCGGCTAAACTTAACCACTTAAGAAATTGGAATAAGCCAATGAATTGCCAAGTATAATCGCATCGGCTAAACTTAACCACTTAAGAAAATGGAAGAAGCCAATGAACTGCTAAGTATAATCGTATAGGCTAAATTTAACCACTTAAGAAAATGGAAGAGGCCAATGAACAGGTGTAATCACTTCATCATAATAGTATGTTTAATGTGTGAACATGTCCTGTTTCATTAGAGATGACACCTGTACCATTTCTAACTAGGCAGATGTCCTTGTTGGAGGTGACCCCTTGGGGGTTTGTACCTCGGCAAGGCTGTTAAATTTGAGAACATGATGTATTTCATCAGAGATGGCACTCGCGCCACTTCTGACTATGCAGATTTCCTTAGTGGAGGTGACCCTTTGGGGGTTCATACTTCAGTAAGGCTGTTTAATATGAGCACGTTCTGTTTCATCAGAGATCCTACCCGCACCACCTCTAACTAGGCAGATTTCCTTGGTGGAGGTGACCCCTTAGGGGTTCGCACCTCGTTAAAACTATTTAATGTGAGAGAACACGTTCTGTTTCATCAGAGATAGCACCCGCACCACCTCTGACTAGGCAAATTTCCTTGGTGGAGGTGACCTCTTGGGGGTCGCACCTCGACAAGGCTATTTAATGTGAGAGAACACGGTCTGTTTCATCAGAAATGGTACCTGCACCACCTCTGACTAGGCAGATTTCTTTGTTGGAAATGACCCCTTGGGGGTTCGTACCTCGGTAAGGATGTTTAATGTGAGAGAATACGTTTTGTTTTATCAGATATGGCACCCGCACCACCTCTAACTAGGCAGATTTCCTTGGTGGTGGTGACCCCTTGGGTTTACACCTCGACAAGGCTATTTAATGTGAGAAAACACATTCTATTTCTTTAGAGATGGCACCCGCACTACATCTGACTAGGCAGATTTTCTTACTGTAAGTGACCCATTGGGGGTTCACACTTCGACAAAGCTATTTAATGTGAAAGAACATGTTTTGTTTCATCAGAAATGGCACCCGCACTACCTTTAACTAGGTAAATTTCCTTGGTGGAGGTGACCCCTTGTGTAAGAGCGAGGTGGAAACGGAAATCAGTTCATTCATTTGATTACAATACTTACAGAGTCAAGTTCATACGGGTAATATTTTCTTAGGTGCTCGATGTTCCATGAGTGGGGCATTACTTTCCCTTCCAGATTCTCAATTTTGTTAATGCCGGTCTAACCTCTTTGATAATTTGGTACGGCCCTTCCCAATTTGGCCCCAGCGTTCTTGTGCCTGGATCTTTAGATAATGGAAAGACCTTTCAAAGTACGAGGTCGCCAATGCGGAAAATCCTTTTCATCACTTTGGCGTTGTAATAACACATCATCTTACGTTAGTAGGAAGCGAGCCTGACTTGAGAGTCATCTCTTTTCTTCTCGAGGAGCTCAAGCTCTAGCATCCTCAGATCATCATTCATTATCTCATTGAAATGTATGCGATGAAAAGAGAGGACACCGACCTCCACATGGCTCATTTCTTTAGCCCTATAAGTCATAGAGAGTTGAGTTTCCCCAGTTGCCATTTTACAAGTTTTCTTATGGCCTAGAGGACTTGGGACAGTTCATCAACCCAGGACCCTTTCGAAGTATCTAGCTTCCTTTTCAGGGTGAGCGTGATGGTCTTGTTGACTGCTTTGACTGACCATTGGCTTGGGGATGATGAGGCGAAGAGAAATGCTTTCTGATTTCGAGCTCATCATATAAGTCCCTGATCTTCTTATTGTCGAACTGTTTGTCATTAGCTGAAACCAAGAATGAGGTATGTCGAACCTGCATATGATGTTTTTATAGAAACTTCGAGGTATTCACCTGGTGGTCTTAGACGATGGCTCCTTCTCAACCCATTTAGTAAAGTAATCAATATCAACTACGGTGAAGTGAGCACTTCCTTTCCCTTTAAGCAGAGGACCAATGAAATCCACTTCCCATTTTGCGAACGACCAAGGGCTAGAGATAACAGTAAGCTCTTGAGAGGGTTACCTATGCACATTGGAGAAGCTCTGGCACTTGTCGCACGAATTCTATTGCATCCCTTTTCAGGGTTGGCTAATAGTATCCTTGTCTGAGCACCTTGTAAGCTAATGCTGGTCCTCCAGAGTGATTCCCACAAACTCCTTCATGAACTTCTCTCAAGATGTAGTTCGCCTCTTCTCCTCCTGTGCATCTTAGGACGGAGGATGAGAATCTCCATTTGTACAAGACATCATCATGTAATATGAATTTAGCAGCTTTTCTTCGAAGCCGCCGAGCTTCGATTTCATCATTTGGCAAGGTTTGCTCTTTTAAGTAGGCTAGGATAGGTCGCATCCATGGTTGGGTGCTTTCTATCCACATTAGTTATTCCCCTCTCTTAATAGAGGGTTCGACAAGGTACTCAATTGGTACTACTTTGAGGAGCTCGAAATCCTTCCTACTGTCGATAAAGCATGCACATGGGAATTCTCCTGGCATGGAACTTATATCAGTTCAAACTTCTCGAAGTTGGGCAAGGAGTCCATGAACAGCTTCGATATGCTGTCATGTGTTTGTCTTTGGCCAGAAAACTCCCATTGACTTGATTCACCACCAATTGTGAGTCATTGCTAATTATCAACCTTTTCACCTGCAACTCTCTGGCCAACCTAAGAGAGCTTTATACTCAGACACATTGATGGAGGCCATGAATTTAAACCTCACTGCACAATTGAATTTATGCCATTTTGGGCTCTCTAAGATAACGCCAGCTTCGGAACCCGTCTCTCCGGATGAGCCATCCATGAAGAGACTCCAGGTGGGAGGCTCTACTAGCTCCATGTTTACTTCAACCCCAGGGGCATTTGGTAAATTATGCAACAAAATTAGCTAGGGCTTGACCCTTAATTACCATTCGGGCGTGTACGTTATGTTGAACTCACTAATCTCCACTGCCCATTTTAGTATCCTCCGGAGGCGTTTGGCTTCTGAAGGACCAGCTTCAGTGGGAAATTTGTTAAAACATGGATGCTATGGGCGTGAAAATATTGCCTCAGCTTTCGAGAAGCTGTGACCAAAGAAAGAACCAGTTTTTTCGTGTCCGGATAGCGCACTTCGGCATACAACAAAGCCTTGCTCACATAGTAGATTGGTAACTGTTGCATCTTTTTTTCTCTCAAAAGAATCAAGCTAATTAGATCTTTGCCAAAAGCATATTTGAGAGGGTTCAGCCTCATCTGATATCTCTTCAGTATCTGGAAGGCCTCGTCCAGATGCTTTATATACTCTTTGGCCTGGAAGCTCTTCACAAGCATGTCATCCATATAGACTTCCATTGTCTTGTTGAGCTGATCGGTGAACATCTTGTTAACCAACCTTTGATAGGTGGCCCTTTCATTCTTCAGGCCGAAGGGCATTACCTTGTAACAATATTGCCCCATGTCAGTGATAAATGAGGTGTTGTCCTCGTCGCCTGGGTACATAGGGATCTAATTGTAGCCTGAGTAGGCATCCATGAAGCTAAGCAGTTCGTGCCCAGCAGTTGAATCTACCATCTGGTCTATTCATGGAAGCGAAAAGTTATCCTTTGGGCAAGCCTGATTAAGGTTGGAAAAGTCGATGCAGACTCTCCATTTGCCATTGTGCTTTTTCACATGTACGGGATTTGAAATCCACTTTGGGTATATGGCCTCTCTAATAAAGTTGTTGCTGATAAGCTTTTCCACTTCTTATTTCAAGACCTTATACCTTTTTAGCATTCAACGCCCTCCTCTTCTGCTTATACGGAGTGCAACTCGAATCGACCTGCAAATAATAGCAACTGACCTTTGGGTCTATTCCAATCATATCCAACTCATCCAGGGTTGTTTCAGGCCGGCCTTCTGCCATTTCAACGTCTTGTACAGGAGGTTGCCCTTCTTCAAGGGCCTCTACCATTTTCGCGTCGAGGAGTA
This sequence comes from Fraxinus floribunda, assembly GCA_903798395.1. Lineage (NCBI taxonomy): Eukaryota > Viridiplantae > Streptophyta > Magnoliopsida > Lamiales > Oleaceae > Fraxinus > Fraxinus floribunda. The sequence continues at coordinate 12,409 of CAIGRS010150242.1, read as the reverse complement.
CTATGTCAACTCCTCGCGGTTCGACCTTTCTTAAGGAATTAAGGTAATATTCTCTGGAGCCTATCTGATCGCCTTGGACAGTGGTTGTTCCTCATTTAGTGGGGAACTTCATGCACAGGTGATGTATGGAAGTTACCGCCCACAATTCTTTCGAGGCTGGTCTTCCCAGCACCCCATGGTGCGCGGACCGATGATCAACAACTAAGAATTCCATGAAGTGATGTGCCACTTAGGGGCGAGGCTCCTATTTCCACAACTAAGGTAATTTTGCCTCTAGGAATAATGTTATCTCCAGGAACCCGTAAAAGAGCGAAGTCATGGAAGTGAGTTCGTGATCCACAACCATCTTGTCATAAACCGTTTCGAATAGGATGTTGACAGAACTCCCATTCTCTACTAGCATACGCTTCAGCTCATTGTGGGCCAATACTTACTACCAAAGCATTGCAGTGAGAGTAGTGCACACCTGCTGCATCTTCCTAAGTGAAAGTGATAGGTTCTACGGATCTTCCTCTTTGAGATTGGCTTACAATATAGCTAGACACAGGTAGATCTCTAGCCTATCTGGTGTCATTCCTTTGAGCATTTCTGGATTCACCTCCTACATGGGGTCCTCCAATGATCGTGTTAATTTCGCGAATAGGTTGATGCTCATCTGAGGCAGCAATGTCCTTTCTAGGGCGTTGATCTCTCCTAGGCCTTTCCCTGGTGTCACTTCTGTCATTTTAGGAAGAGTGTCGCCTTGCTTCTCCTCTCCTTGGAGAGCTTGTACAGTAAGGCAGTGTCTCCTCCTGAGGCGTATCGTTGGGCCTGCCGCCTCTTCCCCTATTTCTAGAGGTCGAGGGTCGTCCAGTATTCCTAGGTGAGTTGTTGGTGCTAGGTCCAACATTTTCATAAGCCAATGTAGGCATAACATTCAGCATGGCAGTGGCCAACGTCTGTCTCGAAACGGGAGCTATCCATTGCAGGCTCACTATTTGGGAAGTAGGCCCTCTACCAATTTGCCTCTAAGGCGGTGGAAGCCCTTGGGCTGCTCTGTTCTTGTGGGCAATCATTTTCTCATTGACGATCTCAATTTTCATCTTCTCGACCAATTCGTCATAAATAGATGGATTTTTGCTTCAGACATCTGTCCAAAACAATGTGTTCATATTTAGTCCTTATTTCAGAGCTGAGAGAGCCTCCTTATCTGTCACTTGTTCACAGTACGTAATCTCATCAATAAAACGGGCGAGGTAACTTTTCAAGGTCTCCCATGCTGCTTGCCTTGTGTCTTGTAAGCAAATGGATTGGCGCTTCTCCCTCTTTCCTAAATAGGTACTGGTTCAAAAAGGCTTTCTTCAGGTTTGGCCAGCTCCTTATGCTAAGTAGTACAAATTTTCCGTACCATACTTCGACTACTAGTGTTAAGTGGAACACCCTGCATTTCAAGGCTGGAGAAGCGCCTCAAAGACTCATCCGTGTTTTGTATTTGTTGAGGTGCTTATCAGGATCGCCTCTTTCTTTATACTTCGGAATCTTAGGGGTAACGAAGTTATGTGGCATGAGAAAGCTATGGAGCTCTCTGGAGAACGAGAGGTTATCATCATCATCATCCAACTCATAAGATCGGCAAGGTCCATCAGAGTCGTTCCCACCTGCAGTGGGACGAAGTGGATGCTGGGCAATTCTATCCTAATTCCCCCAATCTACCAGGTTTTGCCTCTCTCGCCTATTTCTAGGTGGAGGGGCATGTGCCTCTTGGCTCTGCGCGTGCTCTTGCTGATGATCTATTTGATGGGACTGATCCCTAGTTCTAGGCATCCCATCAAAAAAAATAGTGGGCCTCTGGGGCCGCTCTTCAAAATCTGGAGGGAACTTATCCTCTCCGGCAAGGTTGCCATCAGTCTAGGAGTCTGTGTAATTGGAGGTATCCATCCCCACATCTCTTTTAATGGGGACTTTTCCTTGGGGGTTCTAGTGAGTTCTTCTGCTAGATTCTGCCTCGATTCGTCTATGAGCTGATTGTTGGGAATTCAGTGGGGTTTGGAAAAACACCCTAGCCTTGCACTTGCATGAGGATTTTTTGCATGGCTACATTCTAGGCTGCTATGGTCCTCATGTTGGCGGCCATATGGGCCACTTTAGCAGTTAATCATGAGGCAGTTCGACCACATCTTCGAAACCGATGGTGGGGCCATTAGTGTGTGACATTAGTTCGGATGACCTCTTCTTTAAAGACATCCCTTGCTCCCCTTGGATTCACCTCTTCGTCATTGGAACTCATTGTCCGAAGTGGCAGGTTTCTTTCCAAGAGCAAAGTTTTGTTGTGCAGCTTCTAATTCTTTCTCAAAAATCAATCCCTTTTTTCAAGGAACCGGATATTCAAACAAACTTTTTTGTGGGAAGACTCATGGTTAAAGTAAGTTTCACAGAGACGGCGCCAATCTGCTGGCCACGAAAAATGGTTCAGACACGTGGCCAACAGAATAAATGTTCACGTCAGCTCTTCCTTGCACACAGTAGTACCCCGTTAGTCACTCGTAGCCTTTTTCGGTGGGGTTGAAAGCGGCCATGAGTACTCCAACGATCAAGTTAGTTTTCGATCAACTGGAATTGGTCACCGGTAATTAAGTAATCACCGGGACGTGGTTGAGAAGGTGCGTAAATGACAAAGTGTATGTTTATTAAGGAGAGGAAAGCTTATAATGCTTAAGGTTACCAATTTTATGGAATGGAATCAAATCCTTCTTATGGCATAACATGGAGGTATTTATACTAAGGAGGGGAAGAGGAGAGCCGTTGGATGAGGAGACATGTGGCACCAGATCCGCAAGGATCGTCCCATCCTAGGTGTCAACCTGTCAATCCATAGTTTGGCTGGCATTGAATGTTCTAACAAAGGCAACTGAGTTGATCGTTTATGTCCTGCTACACGTCCCATCAATCAGTTAGGGGCCTTTGCATCCGTTGTGAGCAGCGGATGAGTTCGATTCTCCTGTCGAGACATGTGCTTCAGCTCGGCATAAATGTAATCAGTTCTCCAGGCACCTCGTCCTAGGTGAAATCACCTCGTCGCCTAGTGGCATGATGGGAATCAGTTCACCTGACTCGTGGCGGATGAGGTGGCGGGTGCTCCATGGGCCCATAACAAATATTATAATGAAAAATGCATGTATAGTATTCTTGTTAAAGCTTGAAGCACCATTAACTGCATGTCATGAATTATACAACACAACTTCACGAAAGTTTTGCAGCATTTTTATTTGGTGATTTAGATCATATTTGTAAATTTTCAAAGTTCTTGGTTTTATATTTTTTGAGGAAAATGAAACCTTAGTTAAAATTGCATAAAGTTTAAAAATTTATTGCATTTTATTCGTTGATTTTCATGTAGAAATATCGGTATGGTTATAAAGTTATGTTTTGGATAAAACAAAGAAGTTTTGACGTTTGGATCGAAATCTGAAAATTCAAGATAAATGAAGATGAGAATAGATTTTTCAACCCTCACTCTCCATACATTGAGTTTGTGTCCCAAACAAGTTGTTAAGTATAGACTTTTTAAGTTCTAACCATACAAATAAACTCGAAACGTTCAAATTAGTTATAAAAAAAAAAAAAGACACGAATGGGATCAGGAAGGTGGCACGTGCAGTTTTCACAATATAAATAAAAAACTAAAAGTCTGTTTGGTAACAATTAAAATCCAATTAAAATTGAAAATATAGTCGTTATTGGTCCAACTCGTCTAATAAAAGTCAACAATAACGACTAGTTTTTCAATTTGAATCAAGTTTTAATCTTTACCAAAAAGGCTCTAAATATCCCCCGGCTAGTGAGGGCGCATGGGGGGTATTTCGTAATTTTGAAAATTGACTTTTGATACATATGAGTCTGAATTTACTGCTATAAATATATTTTATTTTTGGATTGTTAAAGTATTTTCTATGTATTTAAAGTTTAAAATACGTATTTTAGATACATAAATAAAATATTTTCTGGTTTAATTAAAATCTGAAAATTTTATATTAAATTCAGAATATTTATTTGGGAATACTATTACCTGGTGGGAGGTAATTATTGTTTTTCAAATACTTCCAATCTTTTGACATTAAAAATTACTTTAAAAATATTTTTGACTCGTCCGTTCGTAAATAATTTTAAAAATGATATTTAAGTCGGAAAAGTGCAATTTTAGTGTCAATTTTTTTAAAATAATATCACGCTTCCCTGTTTGAGTAAGGTTGGTCTTAGTTGTGCAATCTATTATGACATATTCTCATATTTCATGTTTAATCCGATGCGACTAGATTGATGCACATTTTTAGCATTTTAAAAGGGAATACTAAAAGTTATGGGTACAAAATATATCCAAAAGCTACGTGCTTGTCGAAATTAATAAATAAATTTGGGGTATAACCTAATAGAACATGTGAATATTTTTGGGTGATAAACAGAATATGAGAATTTTGATGTCATATTTCCTTTTTTGGGACTATGTAACAACACATTTTCAATTGAGGTTGAGAATTTATATAATTAAACTTAAATGATTTGAGTTTTATTCTTAGAATATTTATGGAATTACTTTCAGAAAGAATTAATTTGTGACACAATGATACATGTCATAATTGGATATAAACGTGCATATTTATGCTTTGATTGCACATTATAAATTGTCTCATTGAATTACATTATATCTGTTAATTCATGAATTATTAGAAATGATACTTGAACGTATTGATTGTTAATTGAGTGATAGTTCGGTGATTGGAAGATTTAGAGAAAATCTCACCTAGAACTATTTGATTCACCAACTAAGAATTAATGTAATTTTCACTTAGAACTAGATGAATTTCACGTTGTGAAATTAAGTTTATAATAATGAAACAATAGGATTGCAGATGATGATTGGAAACATGGTGAACTTTCTACTATGTGCCTAATGTTGAACTGTTATACACGTTAATTTGTATTAATGCAAAATGGTATATGTACATAAATGGATGTTGATTAAGAATAACTGTCTCTAAATCTGATAGAACATGCCATCAAAAATCTTTAGTTGTTAACATTTATAAAGGTGATAAGGTAAATGCAACAACATTTGGCACGATAAGATTTTGGTGTACTAGAACATGATGCTTTAGAGAGTACCAACCATGTAATAGAAGACGTGATGCGGGCCTTACTATTCTAGAGAATAGAGATCAAGAACTTCGTCAAGTACAGAAAAAGATAGATTCTAGTACTTGAACTTTTGATATGATAAGTTCTATTATAGATGATCTTATTGTACAAAGCGATTGGGGTGAGGTGGTTAACTTTGTGTCTACATTTTTAGTTGGTCAAAAAAAATTTAAATGTGCAGTAAGTTCAAATTGGTACTCTAGACTATTTCAATAAAGGATATTGCCCTTAAATGTATTCATCTTAGTATTGTTTACGTGTAAAACACTATTTATTGAATGTTATCCTGCGAGGATAGTGGATTCAAAACTTAAAAACCCCCTTTATATGATATCAAGATATGTCTTTAGTCGTCCCCAGGGGCATAGGCAAGTTGGTAAGGCCTGAGGTGACGTGGGGAGAAATCCTCCAGCATCACAGGTTCGAATCCTGACTCAGTGGTCGGGCCTCCGCCCCTTTGGGGTGGACTGGGCTCTGCTGGGCTAGGTACCTGTCATGTTGGCTCTCTCCCTCAGGTCCCTACCACTCGAGCATATCCCTCGATTTACAACTCGCCTGACCGAGGGGCCTTCAGCACAGGTGGGGGGTTCACCTTCGGGACTTCTCCCTAACAAAAGCTATGTCTTTAGTCTATTGTCAAATCTTTGACTTGGTACAAAATAAATATACACTAATGGTGTAGATTGAGTAGAGGTTTATATAACTCATAGATGGAACTTAGTATTATAAAGTGGAGAAACTGACCTCATGTTTAATATTATGACAGTATCAAAGAATTCACTAAACTTGATCTATGTTATTGTTCTTCTATGAGTGGTCTCTAACTAGAATTTATACGTGATAGTTTTGTTCATACTCACAGTGGTGATGTTTATTATGGTCCTAGATATTTGTATAACGGTTTGAGGTTTTGAGTTGTGAAATTCAAAGACCATAAGAGCTAAATTTCCAAATAGTTAGTACATCCAAATTTCTTTGCGGGATATGATTAATAAAGAAGGGGATTTAACCTCAATTTTTTCATTACATTATAGATGGATTCAAGCATTTTAGTAATATTTTTGCTTTTCATAAGTTGAAGATATTGTATGCATTTAGACTTTGCAGAAGTGGAGTAGGAAATCAAATTACGGAAGTGAAGACATTGAGAATTGTTTGAGAGCGTGAATATGTATCACGAGAATTCAATGATCTAGGTAATGAAAGAGAAATTCTTATTAAATTAACTATCATTTCCTCACCAAAAACTAAGTTATTTATAGGGCAGAAGGGAGTATTGTTGGATGTAATGAGACTTGAGGTAATGCAGTCCAATTTATATATTTATTTTTGGAAAGAGTTTTGGTTTCCTGCAACCTATCACTTAACGGAGTTCTATCAATATTAGTACCTTCAGAATTGTATAAGCTTTAGACACATAGAAACCCAAATATGGGATAAACTCATGATCAATTTTGTAAGTTCTTGAATTTTTCAAGTGAGTTTAGAAACATAAATCTGGTAAGATCGAGATGTATCTCTATAAGATACACATGATAGTCCAAAGAGTACTTGTTCATAAGTGAGATTTTGGATGCATATTGAGTCACAAGATGTGATATTTGAAAGTCTCCCTAATTAAGGAAAAAAAATTGAAAAATATTTGTAAAATTAATATTATGCGTATTGGTAAATCAATTTTGACTACAAAAGAGTTGTTTTAAACTTCGAAATCAAGTTGGATTAATCTATCTTCGAGTTGGAGTAATCTATTTTCAATTATTATTGGTTCAAAAAATTCCTTACATATACAAGTACAAAGAGGTAAAATTAAGGAAAGTGGTGGAAATATATATGAAGTACAGAATTTTAGTCTAATCTAGGATGTTGTGGAAGTTCTAATTGGACATTAAATTTATTAAGAACATTTAGATTTTTGAAAACTAAGTGAAAGATTAATGAGTTTATCGATAAAGCTCATTTATGGGGGAAAAATGTTACACTCAATATGAGTGTATTGATTTATATTAACTTTTTTCATTTGAGATTTTCATTGTCGTACGTCGATCCTAGCCATGATAGTGTGTTTAAATTTAGAGTTACACAAAATAAATCTAGAGGTTGTATTTTTATTCTCAATTGAGAATTGATTGAATAGATTTGCATTAATCGACTTGTAGATTTCATGTTAAAGTTTCTTTAATATTATAGTAACTTTATAGTTACACTCATAGCATAAAATGGTTATCTTGACAGCGGTACTTGAGTTTAATAGGGTTTAAACTCATAAAATTTCATCATATGTCGATGAATATCACGGTATTTATGTCAAGATCTGATGATACTTTGTAATTCTAATTTTGACGTTGATGACATTGTATTTACTAAGCATGTTGAGACCATTTGAAAAGGTTATCCTCAATCATTGAGACGAAGGACATCGGCTTAGCAAATTATATATCTTGTATTAAAAGATCATTCTAGTCTTCTTGCTCTGTCACAAAAATTATACACTACAAAGAGTTTAGAATATTTCTAACGGTACAATTGCTATCCTTTGATACTCTTATATCGGAAGACAATATAAATCTTCATATATGTCTAATGACTCCATAAGTGCACAAAATAATATCCAAAGAACCAAATCTAGCACGATTGAGAGTTAGAAGTATGTTATGATATATACTTGTCCTAACATTTGTCATGCTATGGATCTAGTCAGTAGGTATCAATATTAGCCTTGGATAGGGAACCGTGATACCTAAATGTTTTCGAGGAAATAACTTGTGATTGGAACGATGAGAATTAGTTGAGCACAAATAGGTATTAGACTTATGTACTTTTGCTATATAGAGTAGCAAGAAGTACATCTTGTAGTGTATTTATTGGCCGCTCGAGAAATTATTTTGTATAAATGTATTTAGCGTCAATGATACTAGTTGATAATATAAGATCAATGACAGTTATACAACTATGTATATTGAAGATCTCAAATATCATTATAGAATTGAACGCTCAAGTATATTTCGTTAAGAGATATTAACCAAAAAAAAAAGTGTCTTAGGGATACATCTACACACATGATGATTTGTAATCATCATACTCTGAAAATATTTCGAAATATATTTATTGGTAATGTTGAATCTCTAAAATTGCATAGAATATGATGCTGTAACAGAAAACTTTTGATTGGATTTTGTTTGCCTATAGATGAACAATTTTGGGTTCAAGTGTAATTTATTGTCAGGATTAGGAGATAATTATCTACATTCACATATAAATTATGTCGAACAGGTCGTGATTGACTCATTCACATGAGCAATCGTCTTAGATAAATATGGGATGTACTAAGATTAAACAAAGTCATCGTGCTATGTATATGATCCGATTGTCTTGATGAAATATCAAGATAAGATTATTGGAACTAGTCGAGATTAATCTTTTTTGTTATCCATTAAATCTGTTTAATAGCCAGATCGAGTTCTCAGTTTGAGATTGATTGGGAGAATGAACATAATGAGAACGTAAGCTAGGTATCAAGGAACACTTGAACTAGGATATGTATAGTGTTATTCATTTTTAAAGAATATGACTTACGCCTCAAGAGAAAGGAAAACACCGTAGCACATGTTTTATTCCACTTATGTTTTTATGACCAATATTGGGTAAATAAGTGAATGTAGATCCCTTCTTTCTCATTGTGTAAGACCTTGAGATTTATATAACCTCATATATACTCTAATGACATTTGACTATTTCTCGAGATTTTATTTTAGTATATTATCAATAACTATGATTGATTCGATTTGAAAGGACATGTCTAGAAAAATAGCTGCTTTAAAGCTGAAGGAAATGAGTAGGAAAGGAAAATTATTTGACCAACATTTATGTTTGTATTCACCAACTGGACAATTATGTTAACCATTTAGAATATAGAATATAATTGTGAATACAATGATAAAATGTGGACTTCAAGTATGTTCCATAAATATTTGAGGGGTGGCGAGATGTAATGTTCTTCTAATAAAGAAAATATATATCCCTAATAGGATTATAGTATTATGAACTCTAATATGTATTTGTTGGTCGCACGATCTATTTGTCGTATAAATTTTTGTGAGATAGACCTTGAGAAGGATCCAATGGGTTATATTCATTGTCAATTGTGGCCCGAGTCAAACCAATTATGTACAAGTGGGAAATGTTGAAAAATACGAGTTGTAAGTCATCCATGTGGGATTACCCAACCCATAAGATATCAGATTGGTTGAAGGGAATGGTTTGAATTTGAAATTCAAACTTATAACTCTATAAACCTCCAATTATTGTTAACGGTAAAATGGAGTAAAAACGTTGTGAAATTCGTGTGGAAAATATTGCAAAATTTGAAAAGTACCTAAAACCACATATTTGGCATAAAATCTTATAAAATTAGGAAATTAAGTTGTGGAAAATAATTTCCTTCCATTATGATCGAGATTGAAACCATTGAAGTGCAAGAAATTATAGAATTTGGTGCTTGGAAAGCAATGTGATTCAACTATACAAAAAGATTATGGAATTCTTCTTTCATGTAAAAATCTTGACCCGTAATTTGGTTAAAGAATGATGTGAATTTCTTCAACCCCGTACTATCTAAATTCATTAGTTTAGATGTTCAAACTAGTAAAGAGAGCCAAAACCAATAAAACCTCAAACGGTAACTTCGTACACAAGGTTTGAGCTGAGTCGACAACTGCATATACTTCAAGAGACTTCTGCAACAAAATGGGAAGGGACAACTCAAGACCACAATAGATTGAAACTCAATGAAGATAAATCCATAAAACCTTTTTCCCTAAATCTATCAAAAGCAACAAATTGAGGGGAAGAGAAAGAAATTTGGTCTTTATGATTTCGAACCTTGACTCGATGATAGTGATGATGCACATGAGCACATCAGTTTGGAGTTTGGATTATACAGTTGGTTTCTTCTCCTTCGTTTTTCTTCAAACCGTGCCTTGAGGAGTTAAATGATGTGAATAAACAGATTTTTCCTTTGAGGTTTATTGGTTTTGGCCCTCTTTACTGGTTTTAACGCCTGAACTAACGAATTTAGATGACAGGGAGTATTCCGCAATGTTTGGACAATCTAGGGAAGTTTTGCGTCAAAATGAAACATTTGGAGTTATTCCACAAAATAGGCCAACAGTAGGGGGAAAAGGTGTAAATGAAAAAAAAAATTAATATCAGTTGTTTGTGTGATTCCGCAAGTGTTCAGATCGTGACAAATAATAACAATGGATGTTTAAGTCCGAATATTGTTCTCACATAAACTAAGTACTTACTGTCAATTTTATTCTAATCTGAATTCAATCCAAATTAAAGTGGTAATTTGTACGAAATAAATAAAACTATATAACTAAATTAAGTCTCAAATGAATTAAATACATCTCACTTTTATAGTTATAGGAGAAGCAATTATCTTACTACTACTTAGTAATGCTTGCAAATATCATTCATAGTTATATTTGGTGATATCGATTTTTGGCACTTGACAATAATAATTTTGAATATATGTATCATAATATATACATATTCAAAATTATTTATTTTTCATCAATTCAGAGTTAGAAATAGTAAATCAAAGGTTAAATAATAGTCTCTAAGGGAAACGATCATCCAAACTCATAAATTTATTGTATTACTTGTTTACAATATTGTACATTTGCAACAAAAATCACGCAATAATAAGCATTTACTAATGATGTGGAGATATGAGGAGAAATGAGCTTTGCTTGGATGAGCTTAGTAGATTAGGTAGAAACATTATCTCGCTTATCCTTAACTGATATATCCTTAAGATGAGCTAATTTTGGATGAAATCAACTAAAAATTAATAATTAAAGGGTCCAACTACATGATTTTTCTCATTTTCCTTTCTCGTCTTTGGCAAGATGTTATGCTGTGTGCAAGGGAGGTTCTGTGACCTTTTTTCCCCTTTTTTGATGATGATACATGAATAAACTAGTTGGTGTACAATCTAGTTGAGCATACTTAAACATGCAGTATTGACTGTACATATTAATCCACGTGCTGCTTGCCCAAATTATGATTTATATTCATCACCTTGTATCCTGTAGTTTTTGTCGACTGTTTTCTGAACTAGTGGCTATTCAAATTTGCAGCCCAAGACGACTGCTGCTCCTATAGCACAAACCACGGGCTCTAAAACTCTATTTGTTGGGAATCTTTCCTACTCTGTTGAGCAGGCTGATGTGTAAGTATTGGTCGCACTGAAGATTTTGGATTTATGTTAAATTGATTTATATATTTTTGACATTTGTCTAACAGTGGAATTTTTTTTCAAAGATGCTGGTGAAGTTGTTGATGTTCGCTTTGCCATGTCTGAAGATAATTCCTTTAGGGGCTTAGACGTATCTTTTTAAGACGCGCGTTTGACGCATATCTAACTACTTTCGATATTCATTTGGACAATTTGATATGTCTACAATGTAGTTCTCAAAACGAGTTTCGATATGACATAGAAAATTTATGGATTCTGCTAGCTTACGATCGTCGAAAAAAATTTAAAATCAGCATATTATCGAAATTTTCGAAATACTAGTCTGAAATACCCTATTTTGACTCGCTACATTTTCTACGATTGATCATTACGTGTGATGTAAACAACGTAAAAAATTATGTTGTGAGAACTTCAAAATGGCATTAAAAATGCAATATTTTGAATTCATTTCACATTTGGTAATAATCTTGCAAATAGAGACAAAAACATTAAAAAAAAAAACTCAATTTTTTGGAGGTTGGTGGGTCACGTGACCCGCCAAGCCCAACTTTGCGTCCGCCAGTGATTAAGTGTTTATTTCTTTATACAGTCCAGTTCTCCCGACATTTTAAAAAAAAAAAAAAAGAAAAGGAAATGACGTTAAATTGAAAAACAAAACCCTAAAACCCGATCTCCAGCCTTCACTCTCTCTTTTCTATTTAGGAAGTAAAACTCTTGATTCTTCCTTAGGGTTGGGCGGCTCGGGGTGCTCCACCACCTGCACCTTCTCAACGTCACACCCCACAACTCCATCACCTCCACATCAGCCACCCTTCTCCCCTCTGCCGCCTCATGTAACTTCCTTTCTGTGCAAACAGAGTTCTTTAAGAAGATGCTCGAATCCAGTTATGGTGAGTTTTTCCTCTTCATTTCACTATTTGTTTGTGAACATTACAATTCTGAATTTGTGTATACACGTCTTTATACACGCAT
>CAIGRS010150210.1:0-18837 GCA_903798395.1 Fraxinus floribunda | reverse complement strand
TGATCCATTTAGTTAACGGATTATGTGATTGAGACCTTAAATCCATCTTCCATTAATTTCATTGGATTCAAATCGAATTCGAATCAAAATTCAATCTCTTGACAGTCCTATGAGATGTTAAGTAATGACCAACTTTACGAGCTTTCTCCAAACCTTATAAGATTTTGAACCGTGTAATTGATCAAAGGAAAACAAGCAAATTCAGGCACTTCATTATGGCTACCATCCAATTTCACTACTCCCTCAGTAAGATTTTGACACATTACTACAATTTTGATGTGACAAAAATTTAAAGTTGCATACCTTAAATTTTGTAGTGACATTTAGTGTGCAACCTCAAAATTATGAAACCTCAAAATTTGAGTAAGGCATCAAGATTTTATTGGGGAATGGTTATAGATATAAGAAGACAGCAAAAATGATGTATCTACTTTTACTTAATAATTAAAAGCCTTGAGAAATAAAACTAGAAAACTATTGCCACATGAAGCAATTGCCTAATAAAAAAGTGCAATTTTAATTACTCATAATAACAATAATTATTATTATTATTATTATTATTATTATTATTTATTTTATAGATAAGATAATTAACATAATAATCATTCATACATCCAAGACAGGGAGAATTGAAATTATAATTAAATCATTCTGTGGTTTGTTTTCTAACTCCTGATCAATTCGATTTAGCCCCTGTTTGAGCCAACTTATTGTAGAATGAGAATGAAAAATATAGCCATTATTGGGATCCACACAAGAGATAGAAAATTTGAATTTAAATGTTGATGTGATGGATAACGGTTATATTTTTCATTTTAAGGAGATAATAATGCAAGTCGAACAAGGCCTTAGTGTTAATTTGCATTAAGTTGACTCTGATTATTTCTTTTTCTTTTATCAAATGAATGGAAAAAAACTGGCATGTTAGGCTCGTTGAATTCGATGTAATCAATCTCAAGAACTCACAAATTTTGTCATTATATCTTTTTTTAGTCACGTCTTATATTATTTAGTTCATCGTGCTAGATTTATCTAAAGAAAAATATCAAGTAATTTATCAAGTTGTTATTGATGTGATGGAAAATATTATTTTATTGAAAAAGGTGTGGTTGAAAATGAGTAGAAGAATGAGAATGAAAAAAATAATGTGGGACAAACAGGCCTTAGTGTGCAACCTCTAAATTATGACACCTCAAAATTTGAGCAAGGCATCAAGATTTTATTGGGGAATGGTTATAGATATAAGAAGACAGCAAAAATGATGTATCTACTTTTAGTTAATAATTAAAAGCCTTGAGAAATAAAACTAGAAAACTATTGCCACATGAAGCAATTGCCTAATAAAAAAGTGCAATTTTAATTACTCATAATAGCAGTAATTATTATTATTATTTATTTCATAGATAAGATAATTAACATAATAATCAATCATACATCCAAGGCATGGGGAATTGAAATTATAATTAAATCATTTTGTGGTTAGTTTTCTAGCTTCTGATCAATTCGATTTAGCCTCTGTTTGAGCCAAATTATTGTAAAATGAGAATGAAAAATATAACAATTATTGGATCCATACAAGAGATAGAAAATTTGAATTTAAATGTTGATGTGATAATGATCATATTTTTCATTTTAATGAGATAATAATACAGGTCAAACAAGGCCTTAGTGTTAATTTGCGTTAAGTTGACCGTGATTATTTCTTTTTCTTTTATCAAATGAATGGAAAAAACTGGCATGTTAGGCTCGTTGAATTCGATGTAATCAATCTCAAGAACTCACAAATTTTGTCATTATATCTTTTTTTAGTCACGTCTTATATTATTTAGTTCATCGTGCTAGATTTATCTAAAAAAAAATATCAAGTAATTTATCAAGTGATGCGAATCTGTCGTCAAGTCTTGCATCTGTTAAGAACAATTTCATCGATATGAAAAGTATGTATTGAAATATCAAAATCTTGAATATTATTATATTAAAAGATTAAAAGTCATCTTCAAGGAAACAACCAACAGATGGAAATGGTTGAGCTTGACTTGGAAATGGTTCAATCTCATGCTTTTATTTTCCTTATATAAATTTCATATGACCTACATGTGAAATGACAATGACAAATGAGAGAATACATGTATTGAAAATATCAAAAACCTATAATATATTTTACTTTCAAAAACTCACACACAAGGTTTTCCACATAATTTCACAATATGATTATACATAGTGGAAGGAAAATATACACATTTAAAATATTAATTATTGTGTGAAAGTTACATTGATTATAACCATAAAATTATATGAGAAATGATCAAATTAAAATTTAAATAATTATAATTCTTGAATACTACAGACTATATGGATAATAAATGGACGATAATCATAAGTCCGATAAAAGAACATTTGACCAATTTAAATTATATTTTAATCACTTCTCAAACACGTTATGTGTTTCAATTTTTCATCTTATTCAATTATGTTCGATCAACGTAAAAAACATTTATTTATTTTTTTGACGTATAATATTAAACACAATTGGCAGATCCAAGGGAGCTGTGCCTTGAGATTAACCTACATCAACGTGAATTTCTAGCTCCTCTCCTAATAAAGGCAGATACGAGGGGGGACTGCCCTAGGCTTTAAATCCATCCCCCAAAAATAATTATATATTAATCCAACGTAAACTTTTTTTTTTTTTTTTTTTTTAAGTCCACCTCAATGTGAAATTCCAGTTTTGTCCCTAGCTATAGGCAGGGTCAACATCAAAATCCAATGCAAAAAGAAAGTCATTGTTAATGGATCCTTTGTCATTGTCGGAACAGAGCATGCTACAAGGCAAGTTGGCCGTCCAATGTGAAAGAGGGCTTAAAAATTCTAAGAATGACAAAATTAGTTCAATTACTTTTTCAAAATTGAAGCAAACTTTACATTTCATCGGCAATTTTTTCCTATCACAAGTCTTTCATATTAATTGATCAAACTAGAATTTCCAAAACGTGGAAAGAAATCAAAAATGTGGAAATTAATTTGAATTTCTTTGGAGAATGCTTATTTCAACTTTCTACGAGAGTTAAGGGCCTATTTGAATAGCTTCCTCTTTTGTCTCTATTTTTTGTAGAAGAATTTTTCGAAAATCTACCTTGGACTAGGTTTCTTCAAAAGATCAATAAAACACTTTAAAAAATTATTCTTATAGATCCAAAAATAATTTCTTAACCTCATTTTCCTACTTCCAAGAGGTTCTTATACCATGTTGAATATTATGCTCTTGTTTGGTCTCCATTTTAATGCGATTTTGATAAAATATATATATATATATAGTAGAATGGTGATTTTTTGGATAACGTGTGATTAAATGATAAAGAAATATTTTGAATTTACGTGTAATATTATTTTATTGAAAATGCTTGGTTGAAAATGTGTTTTGAAAAAATATATTTTGAAAATAATGAAAACTAAACAGGAAATTGCATGTAATAAACTTGTGTATATTTATTATAAGCGCATGTTTGAGCCCCATTTTTCTTTTTCTTTTTAAAATAATGCATTTTGGAATAGTGATATGATGGGGAATGTGAGGTTAAAAAAAAAGTTTTAACTTTGCGTATAATATTATTTTATTGAAAAAATATGTGGTTAAAAATAAGAGAGAAAAATATTTTTTTGAAATAATGGGGTCAAAAAAGGGCAAATAGAATACCCTGTAAGTGTTATGTCCTAAATTCAATCAACTTTTAATATATAATTGATGCATATTTATTGTTAGATCTATTATTTAAATGAATTAATGTTCTAATAAATTAAATAATAAAATGCGTAGATTGAAGTCTTGATAATTTGTTAATCACAACGAGTTTGTGATTGTGAGATACAAATTATATATGACTGAATCTTAATCGTCTGTGATCGTATGTAATAATGAGATATATAAATCGTTATTATGAATAGACAATCACGTGTGGATTGGTAACAACATAAACCATATTTGTGTTGTCAATTATAAATGCAACATCTTCTAAAATTTGCTCCATGGAAACTTTTGAACTTGACAATCTACTGCAAAATCTCATCGAGAAGAGAAAAATGGTGTCATGGCAGAAATCAAAATGATGTCTTAACATTTTTAGACAAATTTAGAAGTAGAAGATGAGGTTGGAGTTTGTTGCAGAAAAAAACATTTTTTTTTTCAATCCAAAATTTGAAAGAAAAACCCTTTCCCATGTCCAAAACGAGGCAAAATGTGTGAAAGACGACTCTACACCTCGTGACAATTTGTTTGCAGAATGTACCAAAAATTATTTGCATTATTTTCATATTCGTGTGGATAGATAACAACGATTTTCATTTATTTTTTTGACTTTAAGGTATTCCTTATGAATGAAAACATTGAATGCGTAATACAATTTAGGGTCCAACTTTTAAAATTCGAATTACGTCTAAAAAATTTCAAGCCTGACCCTGACAATATGTTAATTGCATTGTACACGTATGAAACCCAATCGCAAAGCAAAGAGATAGCCATATATACTTGAGATTTATATTATTTCTTTGCAAATTTTAAATTTATTTTGTAGATTTTCAAGCACCCTTTCACTTTTGAGTTACAACCTTTGATAAGTGACCCTTGGATATTTCTTTCATTAGAATAACCGAAAAAATCGAATGCTAAAAGCTAAAATATGTTTGAAAATCATATGACACCTTGATGTCGATTCAGTTTGTAATGCACACATGAAGCTGAACATAATCGTTTTCGATGCTTTCTTCAATTTTATTTTAATTTTCTTCAAGAAAGTTACCTAAATTATGTCCTATTTAAAGTTGAAGGATCAATATTATTTTGGAAATCTAAAACAATGCATCGTAAAAAATACATATATTTTACAACTCAACGAGTCACAGGCGCGGCGCCCATGGCCTAACGGATAAGGCGTCTGACTTCTAATCAGGCGATTGTGGGTTCGAGTCCCACTGGGCGTGTATGAAATTTTAATACTTTTGTGCCTTGATAATGATAATGAAAATTGTTACTTTACTTCAACTATTATGGCCCAGCCGCCCAGCCCATTTATTCAAATAGATTGAGCTAAGAAGTCAATTGGGCCTCATGGTAACACTTGCAACCACGGTTTTTAATTAAAGTGAATTCCATAAAGTGAAAATTACACCGATCACTACAATTTATTCAAATTTTACATTTCAACTTTTTTCATTCCAAAACTACTACAATATCTATAGTAAAAATGATAAGCAATAAATATATTCACTCTTATTACTAATCAAAGAAAGCTACAATTTCCCTTCGGGGGTGGTCGAGTTGGTGGAGCAGGTAAATGCAGAGATCGAATGTCACGAGTTGAAATTCCCTGCCAACACTTTCTCGGTCGAGCCCGTCACACCGAGCTTGTTTAGTGCAGTTTACCTCTCTTGTGTGGTTTGCGGGTTACTGCACATGAAGCGGGATTTATCTAGTGTGCGCACTCAAAGTGGTCAAGCCTTCGCTGACGGGTAGCGACTGCGAGATCCTACGTCACAAAAAAAAAGTTACAATCACACCACCAAATATGACATATCAAACACTACACATATGCCACCCATTACACCCCAGACTCCACCCCAAATCACACCCAAAATTTCCCAACCTCCATCATCTTCATTTCAACAGAGATGAAGAAAAAAATTAAGACTTGATTCCAAGAAATCTTTATTCATTGCAGAGTAATAGTAATAGGTCGCATGGCTACACGTTGTTCGCAAGCTAGAGTTGCAGATATGAAGATTCCCCAAAATACTAATGGGGCTATCAACTCTAGTTCTAAGAAGAAGAAGAAGAAGTTGGTTCAAAAACATCAAACACAAGTAATAGGCATTATGTTCTGTAATTTATTTTTTGTCAAACATGTTTGTTTTTCGACAAAATAAAATAATTGTTTCTCCAATTGAATCAATTTTTTTAGTTTTATTTCATGTGATGCTTATTGTTTTCGGCACTTATCACTCTTTTCATTTTTTCATGATATGTATCGTACAACATGGTAAATATGAGAGTTAGTGTGTATAGTACATAAATACAAGTGAAAAGTTGCCAAGTTCTCACTTAGCTAAACAACTAGAGTTCTTTAGGAAACCTTACAAAAGGTCATCTACCTAATTTTAGCTTTTGCAATTTGTGTATACACTATGATTATATGGATTCCAGACGATAGAGCAATGCAACTCAACGTTATTGTACTACTTTTGTTTATTTTCCATATTCGCTTCATGTAACGTAACATGTAGTGTAATATAAAACCTTCATAGACACTCCTTATTGCATAAAAGAAGTCAGACTTTACCTAATCGTGCAACGTCATTCAGGTACATTACATTTCATGGGCACGTGATTCCTGGCTATAACTTTTTATGTATGCATATTTATTATAGAATTGTGAGGTACATTAGAAGAGGAATGACACTGCGAATGTACAATCATATGTAGTATTCATTTCCTTTAATAACTAAAACTCTCACACACATTATGTTATCAGATACCACAGTATAACACATCGTCGTTAAGTTGCATTTCGTCACATTATGTTCTTTCATTTCTTTATTCCAAACATACATATGTATTGAATAAAATCACGAGAATACGAAATTTCCTTTTCTATTGTGTTATATAGTTATCCGACGCTATTGATTGGTTTTATCAACGAAAATTGAAACTGGTGAACCAACCAACCAGAGCTCAGCTCGCATTTGGAAAAAGTATAAACTATTTAAAAAAATAATAATATATTCCCAATAAAAGAGGCTCTATTGAGTATTGACCAACCGGAAACTGGTGAAGGAATTGCCCATAACTAACTCTTTATAATATTTTTTTGACTTTGTATTTATTGCGTGGGCCCAAATTGTCAATTCGGCTAAAAATAAAAATCCTACTTATTTTGGGACCACTAAATAAATTATATTTTCTATGAAATATATATAAATTACGAACTACAACTTATTTTTGTAAATAAGTAATTTTGAAGTACAACTAAACATGCTTGTAGTCCAATTAATCAAATTACTAAATCAATAGGAGAATGCAACCTCCAAATTGACAGGAGACACCTTTTTTCAAGTGGTTGAGCTGCTTTAAAGCTTCCCCTATCAAAACTTAATAATTCAATTTTGACTAAATAATCCCCTCCCAAAAAAAATAAAAAAGTAAAATATCGGGCATGCGCGCACACATATATGTTCTAGAAACGTCAAGAATGCTAATATGACAAAGCCATAATTTCTTATTTTCAAACTCAATCGAGTGGTGTGATTTTTTAATTAAACTCCATTGAGTACTCTATGATATTGTATTCATATTTTACGAATCATTCTTCTTTATTTTAATAGGTTCAAATGTGTATGAAGATGTTGAGTAAACACCTTTCTTTTTTTCAAAGGGACGTTGTAACTCTTAAAATCTAATCTAAGTATGTCTCATTTCATTTATATGATTTGATATCATATGATTACTTAAAATTTAACTAATAATGAGATGAATATATTATTCTTAAACTTTTATGTATTAAATTAATAACTAAGCAACCATTGGTTGCCTAATTTTTTTAGAATAGATTTTGTAATATATGATTATTAATTTTTTTTTAAAATGTGTGATTAATGAGCAAGGAAAGTTTTTGATTTTAGGAGAATGTATGATCGAAAATTCATGCCAGATGAAATGGGATTCGAACCCATCATACAATCTTGAGTTTGAGGAAAATAAATTTTAAAGAAAGGGGCTCAAAAGTGGCTTTTGATCTTGTTTAAAAGTGACTTTTTAATTACTTTTCTTGACGCAACAACCACACTGTCAACAAAAGAAGTTAGAATAGCTATTTCTATAAGTACGAACAAACTTGCCAAAAGTTGTCGCTTTTAAATTTTTTACATTAAAAGTAATTTGTTACACTGTCTTTAATTTAAGCGGGTTTAATACTATTGTCAATTGTACTTATGAGATGCGTGTGATTGCACGTAATTAAAATGTGAAAAAGGTGGCACTATGATCTTATGACACACAACCCTATATGCACTTTGGCACTAGATTTTTCCATTAATGCTTTTAGCTAGTTACATTTGAATTGATGCATTTTTAGAAGTTCCCTCTTTTAGGGGTGGAGGGGCATCTATAGTGGGAAGGAATCCTCAAAAGTGGACCTTCATATCAATAAGAATAGTAAACCTCTCCCCTAAGTGCTAGCCCAAAAGATAATGGATACAACTAAAACAATTTTTATCTTTTTTTTTTTTTAATAAATTTCGAGTGGAATCCATAAATTTTAAAGAGGCATGTTATGATATAAAATCTTGAAATTCGACTGAGTCGAAGAATTAACAATTCTGTTTAGAGGAATAAATATAAGAACTTATAATAAGAAGAACAATTTTACATCGAAGTCTCCGTTTGGCAAATTTGTAAATCACTCATAAATTTATGAACTATAATAAGATGAACGAATTTTAAATCTAGTACTCAATCTCCTTTAAGAGCATCTTTTCTAAAAGCGAACACATGAAATCCATAAATTCTAACAAACGTGTCGTGATGTACAATCCTGAAATATGATGAGTCAAAGAACTAACAAACATGTACTAACTAATTTATGAATTTACAATAGGATATCCGGTTTCATTTTAACATCGAGTATTTCTCATTATTACACATTGCTATAATTTCAGCTCACATTCTTCACTTTCCCTTTTGAGAAGGCTAAGCCTTTTGGTTTTACCCTAGTGCTCAATCTCCTTGAACTGCATTTTTTCCAAAAGCAATAAGACAAGAAATTTATACGCAACCGATGGTGCGTATTCTTACCCTTTTTTTTTTCAAAATTAACAAATAAGGATCAAATTATAACGTAAAAATTTGCAATTTGGAGAAAAAAAGAAAAATGTATACATATTCTTACACGAAAAGCTAGAACCATTTCTAGTTTTAGTCGATTGAGGTCTACATAAATGTACCTGGCAAACGAACATAATCCACACATGACCCATGAAATAGATCGAAATACTAACATCGGCTGCATGCCTAACTAAACGAATTTATAAAGTGAATGGAAAATATTCTTCTTTTTAATCTTAACTATTGATAGAACACAATTTAAGCTTATGCTAAGCCGTAACATAGACTAGGCCTCATTCTCAAGCAAACCCATC
This sequence comes from Fraxinus floribunda, assembly GCA_903798395.1. Lineage (NCBI taxonomy): Eukaryota > Viridiplantae > Streptophyta > Magnoliopsida > Lamiales > Oleaceae > Fraxinus > Fraxinus floribunda. The sequence goes on along the minus strand of CAIGRS010150210.1, from coordinate 9,654 downwards.
TTTTTAGCTTAGGATCAAACCTCTTTCTTCAGTATCAAAATAATCGATTGCAGTGGAACAATTGTGTTCTACAATAAAGGCTAGCTGCAATGAGTGGAAGGATTTAATTCAGTAGGAGGATTGGGCGGTGGGGTGGGGTGGGTTGGGGTGGGGTGGGGGTGTAAGTGTTTGTTTTTGTTATAATGGCCTGCCCAAGTGAGACATTGCCATTACAAAGTAACAGCTGTAATATAGTCTGAAATGACAATTGCTAAAACACAAAAGCACGCTAGGCATTGATTGTAAAAACTTAAAATAGAGTACTATACATTTTAAAATTGGTTTTAATAAATCGAATCAAGCATAGGAGTCTTCTTATATTACCAAGTTGAATTGTTCATCGCAACACGATCCATCTATATGATGAGCCAAGCCTTTTTTTTGACACGTAAGAACTCGCAGCCGTTACCCGTAAATGTGCGCTGGGTAAATCTCGCTCCATATGTAGTAACTCGCAAATCATACAGAAGAGATAAACCACACTAAGCAAGATCGGTGTGACGGGCTCGATCAAAGAAGTGTTGACAGAGAATTCGAACTCGTGACCTTCGATCTCCACGTTCACCTGCTAGTAGATCGAGTCTAGCCGCTGAAATTGTTTTAACAACACTAGTAACATCTTAGTTGATTGTTCTACTTACTAACAGTGCTAATTTTTATTTTTATTTTTATGAAAAACTCTTAAGACGTTACTTTACTTTGGAGGGGCATAGTTGCAAGATTAGTTACTCAAGTTAAGTCGTATTAAATAGTTGTACTAAAAAGTTAAAATGTGTTTCAATCTTAATGTGTGTTTGAGTCACGTTATTTTGAAAGAATGTATTCTGAAATAGTAGATTGATGGAGAATGTGTAGTTGAAAAAGAAGAAAAAATCATTGATGTGAAGAAAAATATTATTTTATTAAAAAATATGTGGTTGAAAATGACAATTTTAATGTGTACTAAATAAGGGCTTAGAGCATGTTTGATAACAATTAAAATTAAAAATATGACTGTTATTGGGTTTCATCCGTCTAATAAAAGTCAATAATAATGACTAATTTTTTAATTTTAATCTCTACCAAACATGCTCTTAATAAGTAGCCCTACGGAAAGTGAGCATCACCTTGCAATGAAAATATGAATAAAAGAAAACATCATGCTTTCCTTAGAAGAGAGTCTGACAGGTTATTTATGATTTTATATAATCATTCTATTGTCTCATATTACAATAATTGCACTTAAAGAAAAAGAAAAAGAAAAATAGAAAGCATAAAAGGACTATTAGAATCATGAAAAAAAATCTTAACCTAGTACTTTTGAATTATTTAGATTTTACATAGTAATATTTATTAAAAATTATATTTTAATTTGAATTTTAAGATTATATCCAGATTGATAACCAACAACAATGTTAATCAGATACTGACAACAACTTACAAGTCAATTGATAGGTGGACCATACTCGTCTTAATGACGAAAGGTTGGTTTTAAAAGATGGTGGGCGGTGGCATTATGGAGTAGGGGAGATGGAGACCTTAAAAAAGATCTTATATTGATAAATATCGTGTTTATCTATACATATGAAATTCAATAACTTAAATTTGATTCGAGTGAATATAATTAAATTTGTATACCCAACATAAATAGGCATTATATATCAAATCAAATCCAACGTTACTACAATCACACGACAAGTAAACATAGACCTAAAGCAAACATAGACCAAATAGGGTTGGCTCTTATTTCTTCTAATCCTTCCACTATATAATTCCATAATTTCTTTTTCTGACTTTTTTCTTTATTGTATTTTGACTAACAAAGGAAGTTGAAAGTTCAATCGAGGGCCCAAACTAGAGAGCCAGTGCACTTTGAGAAAAAAGGTCATCACATGAATAAAATTATTTATTTATCATTTATTTCTATTTATTTATAATTTCGACCGATTATAAATACTTTTCAAACATAAACTCACATCAAAATTGTAGCAATGACCGAATTTATTACATGATCAAGCAAGTTAGTCTCCAAATTTTGAAATGGAGTAAGACAATTTCTCTCAACTTTCCATTATAGTTATGTAATCGATTCTTAACGATAGAAATCATACTAATTACATCAAATCGTCATGTCATTAAAACAAATTCTATCTTCGTAAAGATAAACATTTGAGAGTTGCATGATGGTTAATACAGATTTTAACGATATGTGTAGTTAATAATTGATTGTACGACAACACGAAAGGTAGAAAACTATATTGCTCCTAATTTCTCCGATCGAAAATCCGTCAAATTCAGACTAGAGTAGTACTAAAATGGATAATCTCACGAAAATTTCATCTCCTTGATTTTCTTAATCATTTTACCTTTATGAAACTCTTCTGAACCTATTAGTAACTAAAAACTCAAACATATCAAATAATTCTTGAACTTTGTGAGTTATAAAAGTAATTCTTATCCTCCTAATTAACTTTAAATTCTATTTCAGAAAATTAATGTCAAGTAATATAATACAAATCAAACGGGGACAAATTAGCCTTTAGTCGATTCCTTTATCATGATTAATATGTAGAGTAAACTGTATGCGCCAGTGGTCCCATTCTATTCGCAATTAATACATGTAGGTAAAGCAACTTGACCCATTGATAGGAATATTCAAATTAATTAACTTATTATTATTGAAAGCTACTAGTTCAACCCTAAAATCACCTAATATGTAAATAACGTGGAATTAAACTTACCAATTAAAAGTAATTAGTCACTTTTTAATTGTTTTTTTTTTATATGTTTAGTCAATCAAGCCAATTTTATCCTATGTTAAATTGTCACAATGGTAATTAAAGTAATAAATAACACAAGATTTGTTGACGGAGAAAACCCTTAATTGGGTAAAAACTCCGGGATCAGGTCAATAGTTTTTACTATATAAAATAAGAAGTTAAAATATGATCCATCCTAGAAACCCACTAGACTCGCTGATCTAATTTATGTAATCTCCAAGACCCGTTGGAATGTGATTCACTCACACATAATCTCGATCTTCTGGAATTATCTATCTCTCGATGATCACCAAGAATACATTGTTCTTGTACTCTTCATATACTTCTGGTTCAACATCTCTCAAACTTTAGCAATATCTGAAAGTTATTGAGAAAGTACCTTCTTGATTATATATAGAAAGTGAGCGTTTTGGATTATATAAATTTGGTGTTTTTTCCAACTTGCGGTTGATTGATCTCAAGAATCAAAAGTTTAATCTCCATGTATAGATGTGTTCTTAGATCTTGGAATGATGTTATGAAAATGTAATATAATGATCAATTACCACCAAAAAGTCATGGACATTGGGTATTTATAATATGAGGTATTTGGGTAGTATAATATATATAGAACTCTTGAAAATCACGAACTAAAGTTTCACGTATAACAACGTCCCTTGAGCATCAGGCTAGTGACAGGTGAGCGAGAGGTATGTTGCTTGAGTGATAGCCGGACGACAATGATTCTGCTTTTTCCACTCGAGCATCATTTAGGCGACATACTAGCATAAATCCGATGACTCTTTCTCCATATTCCATACTCGAACAAAAAGATTCATAATTCATCTATACAACCTCCAAAAGATTCCTTAACTTTCACTATTTTTTTATAACAATAATTTTCTTTTATAATAAATCATTTGTCTAAAGAATTGTCAATACAACTAAAAACCTAACAATATCTCCTTTTGACATTTTGTGACAAAACTATACAATACAAGTCAATGAAGTAAAAACAAAACTAATCTACCCAAACTCAATTTGAATATCTATCTCTTGCATTCCTTGAAAACCCTGTTTTTTGACATCAACAACTCAAATACCAAGTGTAAAAGAACGTGATACAAGAAATATAATAATTGAAATAGACTATCATAAATATGTTAGTTAGATTGAAGAGTAATACTAATGTTAATCAAAAGACCAACTGAAACATTAATATCATAAAATAAAACGTCAAAAGGCTAAACATTCAAATCGTTGAACAAACTTCTTCTTTTTACTGCAAACTCTCCTGAAAATGCAGTCGCATTATCAAAGAAAATGCCCACCGTCTTCTCTCTCCCTTTTTGTGTCAAATGACGAAGGGAACTATAAGTACAAAATATAATAACTCAAATCACCGTCTTCTCTCTCCCTTTTTCAAATCACTCTTTTTCACCCAAACCTTGCTAGAAGCAGAATTATTCACAGTCAATTGTTTTAATAACACAATCATTTGACTCACATGATCAGTGAGAATGTCAACTCTACTAAATACGTCAATTGTACCTAGACCTTGTGCTCCCAACTCAAAACAATTAAAACACGTAGGAATAAATCTATGACCAAATATACGTGGATCCTGAAATTGATATATGTTTGAAAACATCATAAGCAGTCCAATGGGATTACCTCCTTTTTGAATCTTACTAGTAGGGATGAATGTGGTTTTGGAAATGCTATCATCATAAGAATTAGAATTATCATAGCCTAAACCACTCATGTTCTTAGAAGGCTTGTTCATCCTTAAAGATTATCAAGCTTTTCAAAACCACCAGAGAGCAAGAAATTTAGACTTGAAATGTTCAAGTTCGCTCAAAAGATTCTTAACCTAAATTTTTAATTTATCATTCTCAATTGTTAGCTTATTAACTCTCTTAGAGGGCTTCTCAAGTTCACCTGTAAGATTCTTAATCTTAGACTTTAGGGATTAATTCACAGTATTTAATTTATTGAGGTACAAAATAGACTCTCGAAGGTCAATTACAAGTTTATCTCTAACTAGCTCAAGTTCATGACCTCCTTAAGCACGACTTTATTCACCTTCTTAATCTTAAGGCTCTCCTCGAATAACTTTTGATAAGACTCACGAATTTCTTCCTCATCTTCATAATCTTACTCGGATTGCTCACACTATCTATTTCCTCAACCTTCTTACGCCCTTATCAGATATACCTTTAATCCTAGCAGTGGAGGACATAAACTTTACACTCTCCTCATGAGTAGGCATCTCACTTTGATTATCTAAGCTAGACTCGTCACCAGTGAGAGTTGCATTCATAGCTTTACCCTGATTTCTCTTATCATTATGATACTCAATTCTATAGTGGTCAAAACCTTGACACTTATGACATCTCACAGATTTATATCTCTTTCTAGACTTATTGAGATCACATTTATTTCTCTCTTTAGTCTTCTTCTTATAACTAAACATTTTCAATTTTTTTAACAAAGTAAGCTATTTCCTCATTATTAAGGATTCTTTTGACAATCTTAGATTCAGGAATTCTCTCGACAAGGCTCAAGTTAGAATTAACCATGTCATTCAAGCTCGCATAGAAGTTATTGAATGTCTCATCATCCTTCATCCTAATCTCTTCAAACCTAGTTGTCAACATCCGTAACTTAGAATTCTTAACAACATAAGTTCCCTCATGTGTGGTCTGTAAAATATCATAAACCTCTTTAGCAACCTCACACATAGACACACGCTTAAACTCTTCAGGTGACACAACCATAAATAGAGCATGTAAACCCTTACTGTTCCAATTACATTCATCTAAATTAGTCCATGACCAATTAGCTATAGAAGTGGGATGACAACATTATTAACGATGTTGAAGGGGCGGGCCAACCATTTACTACACCCATCCATAGATTTTCATGAAAGCTCTCATTCTAACTTTCCAATAGGCATAGTTATTTCCATAAAAATATAGCGAAACAGATAATGAACTACTCATCTAGAAAACTAGGGTTAGGGAATGAATTTGGGTTCTAATAGCATTTGAAAATTACTTGTTCAAACCTAAATCAACTAAGGTGAATAACACATAATTAAATTTACCAATTAAAAGCAACAAGTTACTTTTTTATTATTTTAGATGTTTAGTCAATTAAGTTAATTTTATCCTATGTTGAATTGCCACAATAATATCGGGCCAACCATTTACTACACCCATTCATAGATTTTCATGAAAGCTCTCATTCTAACTTTCCAATAGGCATAGTTATTGCCATAAAAATATAGGGAAACAGATAATGAACTACTCATCTAGAAAACTAGGGTTAGGAAATGAATTTGGGTTCTAATAGCATTTGAAAATTACTTGTTCAAACCCAAATCAACTAAGGTGAATAGCACATAATTAAATTTACCAATTAAAAGCAACAAGTTACTTTTTGATTATTTTAGATGTTTAGTCAATTAAGTTAATTTTATCCTATGTTGAATTGCCACAATAATAATTAAAACATTAAATAACACAAGATTTGTTGATGGAGAAAAACTTTAACTGGGTAAAAACTTCGGGATCATGCCAATAGTTTTCACCATAGAAAATAAGAACTTACAGTATGAACTAGCCTAGAAAACCCACTAGACTTGCCGATCTAATTCCTATAATCTCTTAGACCCGCTAGAACATGCTTCACTCACCCGCTTCCAATATTCTGAAATTGTCTATCTCTGGGGATCACCAAGAACACATTGTTTTTGTACTCTTTCCGTACTTCTGCTCCAACCTCCCTCAAATTTCAACAATCTCTAAATGCTATTGAGAAAGTACATTCCTAATTATATCTAGGCAGTGAGTGTTTTGTATTATATGAATTTTATGTTTTTCTCAACTTCTTGTTGATTGATTTCAAGAATCAAAAGTTTAATCTCAATGTTTGTATGTGTTCTTGGATCTTGGAATGATATTATAAAGATGTAATATATTGATCAGCCACCACCAAAAAGGTCATGGGCAATGGGTATTTATAATAGGAGATATTTGAGTAGTATACGATAGATATAACTTTTGAAAATTGCGAACTAGTGTTTCATGCATAACACCGTTGCTTGACCGTCAGGCTAGTCATAGGCGAGCGAAATGTGTGTCGCTCGAGTGATAGCTGGCATGATGGCAGGTGACAATGATTCTTTCTCCATATTCCACACTCAAACTCAAACATTTCTAATTCATTTATACAACCCCCAAAATACTCATTGACTTTTACAATTCTTTTATAACAATCATTTTCATTTATAATAATCAGTTTGTCTAAAGAATTGCCAATACAATTAAAAACCTTACAATTATTATTATTATTATTATTAATTAATTAATGATATGTTATTTTCAATTTATTCATACCAGGTAGTCATTAAGAAAATGATTTTCATTGTTGAGAGGATATATATATGGACCATACAGTTGGATCCATCTATGGTTTCATTAAGAAGAAAATGAAACATTCTTGTAGATAGTATTTATGGAGCATGTCTTTGAAAGGAATCGGATTTGAGTATCAGGACGGGTAGAAGTTTCTTCTTTTAGTTTAATTTTAGTTCATTATTTCTTATCAAACGAACAATAAATATTTATTTAGAATTGACTCAACAACTATACGAGTCGTCTATATCATAAGTTTGTAAATCTAATGTTGTCACTACTGTCTAATACTTTTTACCAAACGTACAAGAAATGTTTATTTAGAACTACCTCGACAACATTCTGAAGTTTGAAAATCTTGTGTTTTCACCATTATTTAATCTTCCCCTATTAAACGTACAAAAAATACTTATTGTGCTTGAACGAAATAATAATAGTAATATGATAGAGAATATGTAGTTAAAAAATGAAGAATTTTTTTTTTTTAAATTTGCGTGTATTATTATTTTATTGAAGAACCTGCGGTTAAAAAATATATATTTGAAATAGTGCGACCAAACAAGGTTAAAGAAATTCTTGTACAAACAAAGTCAACTGTCTTTTTTTTCCTCCCCTCTTAAAAACACAATTAACCATTTTTCACGTTTTCTTGTTGTTTTATGATTATGAAAACCAAAAAATTTAAAAAGTTGTGTAACTTCATAATTAATAATTATTAAGATGTTTGTTAACTCAATCAAATCAAGATCAAAACTTTAAACATATTTTGTCCACGCAATTCTTTGTTTTAATAACTTTAATGAAATCAATTTATTTATTTATTTTTTTTTTTTTCATGTTAATCCAACAACATAGTTAAGATCAAGAATCTCATAATTTGCATTTATAATCATTAAACTTGTCTAATAAAAAATCAACGTGGAAGGTAAATGATAGTTATTAGGGTTGTCCAAATTATAATTTTCTTAGGTGGAGGGCCCTAATTTGCCAACACCCACACAAAACCTAACTAACTTTTTTTTAATAAATAAATAAAATTATTTAAATAGGCCTAAAAAATTTCTATATATCAATTGGTAATTTCCTCTAAGAATACTGAGAGAATAGATACTAGAATCAAGAATTCTTACGGCATAATTATCTTTTCGAAATTTAATTTCAATTTCAATTTTATACTTCTAACCGCATATCAATAAAGCATAGGGTTAACGATTTTGTTGTCATCAATCAAGATAGCTCGACCACTCCAAAAAGGCCTCCACATAGAAGTGAAAACCAATTTAAGAACTTTGTTAGAAGCGTAATGAATTTGAGAAGTACCGATTATTCTTGAAAAGCTCTTGGTTTAGTATTGACTGATTGATGTAAGCGCCCAACAGAAAGGGAAGATAATTGAACAAATTATAGAAAAAAAAAAGCAGATTGAGAAAAAAATAATTTATACAAATAAGCTCACGTTTGCCTTCCTTAAAACAAAACAATTTATTTCTCGTACTTATTTTCAATCATACAATATTCACATAATAAAATATTTTGTACGTAAATTTGTTTATCTTTTTTCATTTTTTAACCACACATTCTTTAAAAAATTAATATTCAAAACATCATTTTTATACACCGTAAAAACCATCAAACATTGGTTGAATAAGAGGAAAAATAGTTGAGGAAAAATATGGAAGTGGTCAATGGTCTGCCCAACAAAAATAAAGGGTGCTTAAATCAATAAATCTTAAATATTGGACCATCTTCCTTGTACATTTTCCAATAAGATCTCAAAAGACCAACATCCTCTCAAAGTGTCCCACTCTCCTAAAACCCACGAGCACCATCTCATACAAAACAAATATACCCACCCAAATATAATTAATTAATATTTTCCCACCTAGTAAAGATAAATTATGCATTTAGACAACCTAAACATTTTGTGATATAAATGAGGAAATTATATAATGCTTGACAAGAGCATCAACCAAATTAATTTTTCCCCATTGTGAATGACTTATTTATCATATTGAAGTGATGCTATCTGAATGAGTCTTATCAACGGTAGTTTTTTATATTAATGATATGGGTAGTTCTCCTTTTGTCAACTTGTGTCAATATCCCTTCACGATCACTATTTGAACTTATCTAGCGTGTTAATGTAAATTATATGAGGGGAAAGGTTTTCCTTCCTATTTCGTTATTATAAAAAAATAAAAAAAAAACCTTTGTTTCATAGTTATATATGACTTTAAATGAAATAGTTTTCTTGGTTTCTTTTATATATATATACATATATATATATATATCAAAGTGATGCTATTCGAATGAATTTTAATTGTGATATGACATATAACTCTTCTTTAATCATGATCGCTACCTAAACTTAATTAGTGTGTTAACACACAATACATTAGTCGTATCTATTAAAAATAGGAAAGACTGCAATTTTCTTTATTATATATATATATATA
>CAIGRS010150201.1:0-14028 GCA_903798395.1 Fraxinus floribunda | reverse complement strand
CTAAAATTAAGGAGAAATAGAAATTAATTCCAACGGTGGATATTGAAAATGTAGATTGATTATTCTTTGCAGATTGATGATTGGTTATAAGTCTTCAACGGTGGAAGTTGACTTAGATCAAGGTTCGTTTTATTGATTTAATACAACTCGTTAATTTATATTGCTATTGGTTATAAGATTCATTTCATTACAAACAAAACCCCCATCTCATTAATATAGCATAAATAGTAAACTAAACACTCTTCATGAGATCGACCCTTACTTCCATTGCTACATTAGTTTTTAGAAGTAAATGTATTATTTTTGGGTGCCTACGACAGCATACCACATATCTTTCCTACTGTTTTTTAGTTAAAGATGTAATTTTCTTTTAATAGGCTTAATATCAATATGATGTCCCTCTTATTGAAACAAAAATATGCTTAAAACTAATGCACATTAATAGACTATATGCAATGTAAATACAAAAAGCATAATAAGTAAAATGGTAAGAAATTCGGTTGCCTTCCAATAAGCATTTAACTTAAAGTCTTTAGCTAAATTTTTGTACAAGTGCTTCATAGCACTTTGAATATGGCTTTGGAGGTCCCGTTTAACTTGCTCAATTTGATTTTGTTCATTACTTAACACATTTTCCAAAATAGTACTTTGCCCTTTTGAATATGCTTTTGAATATGGTATGACTTGTCAAATTCAAACTCAACTAAGAATATTTCAATTTTCTCATCGACTTTATCACAAGATCAATGAAGTTGGAGGTTTACATGCTAATCCCATTTTCTTTGAATGCCGTAATTCATTTGGCTCCTTCATGATTAATCTGTTTTTACATGTTCTTCTTCTTTAGTTGGTTTCTCGAGTTGAATAATGAAGAGATCCTCCATTGGCATATTGTTTGGCTCATTTGAAATTACTTAATTTTTAATTTGTTTGTATTTTTGCATGATGATGTTTCCAGTAACTATTTCACCACCATCATCTTGTTTATATGGATCATCAAATATAGCTTTTCTTACTTTCTCTTGAGTTGCCTATAACAAGCCATTTTTTGTAAGATGCAATGACCCGCAATAGTCACAGGTCAGTCTAGTCTCTTCATAAACAATAGATTTGATATTTAGTTCTTTCAAAAAGACATCCTTATGAAATACAATAGGTTGATTGTATCCTCACTTTTTAAGTTCTTGTCTGAATATGAATTCTCTGAAGAGCATGTCACCTTCATTTAAATCGTTATCAATCATTGTGAATTTTTGACCTATTGCTTCTTTACAATCCCTGTCAATGGAGCAAAGAAAACAAGTAGATAATCGAAAAAAGAAAAAAAAATCAAATCAAATAAAAGCAAGAGATAATTAAAACCAATATTACATAAAAGTAATCTCCAGCAACGGCGCCAAAAATTTCTTGTTGATTTTTATATTTCGAAAGTGTATGGATCGTAACAAGTCATATAGTGGACTAATGAGTCCGGATATCGTTCTCATGAGGACTACTAACAATTGGTTAAATTATTCCAACTTTAATTTGATCGAAATCAAATAATAATGTTTGTGATTGTTATCTAATAATTGTAACTAAACTACATTATCTAACGTACACAATTTATCGAATTTGAATTTTAAAAATATGAATGTTGATTATAGGACTTACAATTTTACCTACGGATCCCCTTTAATTCACCAATCAAGATTCATTACTATTGTATTATTCGATCGAATTCTTCTAAAGATTCAATTTAACCATCTCGAGTTCTCATTGAGTCTATTTAACTAATTTAATTTCATGTCTTTATGTGAATCAACCTTAGTTAAACGAAGTATTTATTTTAAGAATTCATCTAATGACCGCAATAATTAGTATAAATATATCTACGCATTATACTAAATTACCAGATTTTACTATGTCACATATTAATGTAATGTATGTCACATAATGCAGTGGACAAGTCACATGTTGCTCCACAGAGTGCACATGTTATCTTGCATATTCTAATATACACAAGTGACATAGTTTACTACAAAATGTCACATGGTTAGATTTTAGGTCACATATTCTAATATACACAGGTCACAGTACTATTTTTTATATAATAGTAATTGTTGTACATATGTACTCATAGTTATAGAGATGATTCCACAGCTACAAAATTTGGTCACATTTATATGCATATAGTAAGAAGATTTCAGTGATTGTTTAAAAAACAAACTCATAGATCACATTGTGAATAGAATGGTCACATGTTTTAATCATGTAGTACAATTTATCAAATTCACGTCACAGACATATACATGTAATAATATTCAACCACGTGCGAATGTGACCAATTTTATGAATTCTATAAACAGTTACCATACTACAATCAACAATGCAGTAATTTGTTAAAAATAAGTCACAAATGTAATATTTGCGCACAGAGCATGACTTACCGATTGCAATGGATAGATGCAGTAATTTATTAAAAACAGGTCACAAACGAAAAATTTGACATGGAGCATGACATGCTGATGGCAACAAATAGATTCAATTTCTGTCATAGAGAGGAAGCTTCAATTGAGACTTCAGCACACTTTCAAATTAATTCGAAAATGTAGTACATAAATACAATACAACAATGACAATAAACATACTTTAACGAGAACCTTCAATTTGTGACTTGAATTGTATGACATTTTTCAATATAACTTATGCGACAATTAATTGACCAGAACCTCCAAATTGTGACCTGAATTGTCAATTCTGGCACCGATGGATTTTAATAGGAGAGATCTCTATTGGGTTGCATGATGATTTTGTATTTTATGGAGGTGAATTTGTATTTTAGGGTGTCAGGCTTCAGAAGGTAAGTGCACACTTGATTTTAGGAAACTAATACACAAACACACACGACTTTTGGATTTTGAAACTTAATGTCTGAAAATTGATTTGGTGCATACTTAATATTTGAGATATGATTTTCCCGAGAAAAAATCGATTGATAATTTTAAATCTTTGTTTTCTGAAGATATAAATACTATAATACATGTAAATTAATATACTTTATTTATTGTATTTTGTGAATAATATGACTCATATGAAATTAAAATTAAGGTAAATGAAAATAAGTACATTGTTAAGATGTGAAGTCTAATTATTGTCTTTACATGTAGTTTCGATTTGGTTCTAGTTTTTTCTTATAAATAAGGAGCCGTCATTAGGATTTTAAATTATAATAATAATTAAAAAAACAGAGAAGTTAGATAAATAGAGTGTGCAATTTTTTTCTGTAAAATTTATTTTCATCGCAATGAATTAATGTAAAAGTGAATGATGATGTAATCTCATATTGAGACGTTCATATATAAATCTTGCATGTTCTTTTGTTTCTTTATTTCCTTGCTACGACTTTGTTGTTCTTGGTGGTATAGGATTATGATTTTTAATTTTCAACAATTGGTATCATAATGTTTTGTTTTAACTAAGAGCTATGTCTGGCAAAGTGTCTTTCAACTCACATCCGAAACTTTTCTCTATTCAAATCAGTAGATTCGATCGATTTCTAGGTATTTTTCTCCTTAATTTTTTTTAAAACATGTTAAAATCGTGATTTTCAGGTTTATGGTTTAGTTAAATCTTCTTGTTGTAAACCTGATCCAAACCATTTTCCGTACTGTTTTTCTTTTGGAAAATTATATTCCCAAAATTGTTGTTAATTACATTATATTTTAATTATATTCACTCTCATATTGTTCGACTACCTTCAGAGTTCGAATTTTGTTTCATTTATTTACATTGTCATTTTGACTGCTTCAGATTTGTTATTTTTTGTGTTTATTAATCAATTATCTGAAGTCTGAGAAATTAGTACAAATGTTGAATACAAAAAAAACATGGAAAGGAAAATGAAAGTTTAGAAATAGGAGCATGATTCGATTATGTAGAAATTGGACATGTTCAAATTTTGGTTCCATTTATGTACATTGTCGTTTGGACTACTTCAGATTTGTTACTTTTCGTAACTTTCATAGTGGTTATTCATAGATTATTTGAAGTTTGGGAAATTAACACAAATGTTGAATACAAGGAATGAAAACTCAAATTTGAGGAATACGACATATTTAGGTTCTGTAGAAATTGGATAATGCAGCCTTTAAGTTAAAAGAAATGTTATTGAAATTATGAATTAGTGTTGTTCAATTGCACTTGCACATGATTATTTGTTATATGGAGTTTCTGTTTTGACATTAGGCTTCTTCAATTGTACTCTGCATTAGATTTGTTCAATGGCGGAAAGGAATAAAGGAATTTGTCATAGTTGTAAGCCACTCATTGTTGGAATACTCTTGAAAGAGAAGATGCCCAAAATGTGATGAGCCAAAAATAGATGCAAGGAGGGGGACGCCGAAGGTAGGGCTAGTGACTGGAGTGAACTCGTAACAAGGTAGCCATACTGGAAGGTGCGGCTGGATTAGAGGTAAAAAAAAAAATAACAAAGTTACATTGCTATATTCGTGACTGTTAGCATTTCAAGTCGTGTAATGTTTCACTGTATGAAGATAATCCGTTGCATTAGAAAGTGAATCAAGTTGTTCTTGTTTGGGATCATCTAAGCTTAAAGATCCAACCGATGACATGTCAAGCATGTTCAACAAATATGCTAATATAGTCGATGAAAATGACTATTTGGAGATTTCTTCAACATAACTCCTCGCTAGGGGAAATGAGATCCAGATGAAAATGAGTGTTAGGTTTTAGATGTTTTGTAATTGGCAATTCTGTAAACAAAAAGGATTGAATTGTACTCTGTATAAAAAGTCAAGGAGTAATGTGTAAATAGTTAAAAATATAGTTATCAGGTCTAGGGTTCGAAAATGGTAAAAGGAAGACAAACAGCGCGAATTTTCGCTAGACTGTTGCCAAGGTTTGGCTCGAGCTACAAAAGAAGAAACATTGTCGCTGGAATGTCACCCCTCCTTCGCTCGAACGATAGGCTGTCCCTCGACTGTCGTTGAGCCCTCACTCGAGCGACGTAGTTATTCGAGAAAATTTTATTTCGTGATATAAAGGCTTTTTACCTGGCCCATTCGTTTCTTAACCAAACTATATATAACAAAACACATCTGTACGAAAATTTAGAAGGTTGAACATTGAGTGAAAAAGATCAGAGAGATTCCTTTATATTTTTATCCTTCAACCTTCGTCCGGTGTTGATTGTTTTGGTCAGAAAACATCGTTCTCATAATCCAAATATCAAATTGCATTTCCTCTACATCTGGTTAGAGTTTTGAAGATCGAGTGAAATTGATTGGAGTTCCAGTCTGTGAAGAACAATGTGTTTTTCATTGATCCACGGGAGATAGACGATTTTACAAGGCTAGGAGTGTTGCAGGGTAGCAGATTTCACGGAGAGCTTTGGCAACAATAGCTAATGATTGGTGAAGGAGAGCACTTGATCCAAGGACAGCTGTAAAGAGTGCAATCGGGAGATTAGATAGTATAAGTCGTCTAGTCTGATAGACTATAAGTTGTTTGCATTGTTTATAGTGGATTGCCTAGCAAAGTGCCCGAAGTTTTTTCCAGTTGGATTTCTCCGTGATCATCTTAGTGTTGATTTACTGCTTTCATTATTGTTTATTGATTGTCATATAAACTGCAGGATTCAAATTTAGGACTAAAATGACTTGCATGTTTAATCATCTAGAAAAGAATTAAAAAGTGACTTGTTGCTATTTAATTCATAAAATATTTTAATTCCGCATTGTACACCTATTCATCCCCTTCTAGGTGTTGTTAGGGTCGAACTTCGCATTTTTTAAATTGGTATCAGAGCCTTAAATTGATTCTTGACCTTTATTATATTACTCTAGATGAGTCAGTCATTGTTCGTGGCTCCGTTTTTTTACGAAAACAATTATGCTTACTGAAAAGTTCGAATGAGAGCTTTTCTTAAAGCGTGGATGACTACAACAGCTGTTGCTAGTATAGTCACACCCACTCCCACTGATATCTCACTGTGGTCTAAAATAAATTTAGATGAATGTAATTAGAACAGTAAGGGCATTCATGCCCTGTTCTTGGCTGTGTCACTGAGGAGCTTAGACAAGTGTCGATGTGTGAAATTGCTAAAGAAGTTTAGAAATATTAGAAACCACACACGAGGGAACCAAAATTGATAAAAACTTTAAATTGCAGATGTTGACCACTAAGTTTGAAGAGATTAGAATGAAGGACGATGAGTCGTTCGATGAATTATATGCGAAGCTGAATGATATAGTTAACTTTAGCTTTAACTTAGGTGAAAAGATCCTCGAGTCTAAAATTGTTAGAAAAGTCCTAAGATTACTACTCGAGAGGTTTAGACCCAAAGTCACTGCGATAGAAGAGAGTAAGGACTTAGATGCTGTGAAGATTGAAGGACTCGTAGGATCATTTCAAACTTATGAACTCATAGTCTCACAACCTAAAAAAGTTAAATCCATCGTCATGAACACTGTTAGAGAAGATGAGAGCAAGTCCACTGATATTGAGACCCTTAGGGACAACGAAATAGCTTATTTTGTTAAAAAAATATTCCAGAAGGTAATGAGTAATAGGAGAAAATCTCAGGAGTAGAAAAGTGAGGTCCCTAATAAACTCTCAAAAGATAGACGCGAGAGAAATACCTCTAGGACTCCCATTAAGAAAAATCAATCCGTTCAGTGTCATGAGTGTAAGGGTTACGGTCATTATAGGAATGAATGTCTTAATCTAAATAGGAGCTCAAATAAAGAAAATCGTAAGGCATTAGCGACTCTGAGTGATGAGGAGTCGAATTCGAGTCATCAAAGTGATATTTCTAGCGGTGAGGATAAACAAAAATATATGGCGTTCACGTCTAGAGTTAAGACTGAATCTCATAAGGGGAATGAGATGACTGAAAGCGTTAGTTGCAGTAAGGAGTCTGAAAGTGAGAAAAGTGTGATAGTGATGAAGAAATCCATGGGGTTTGTGATGAATGTATGAGGAGAGTCTTAAAATTCTAACTAAAAATAAAGCCTTGAGTACGAAAGTCACGGAACTTGAGTCGAAAAATAAAAAACTCTTAGCGTACATCCAGGAATCTACCTCAACCTTAAGTGAGTTGAAATCCATGAATGAATCTTTAGATACTCAGGTTAGGAATCTCACCTGTGAGCTTGAGAAGGCCTCTAGGAGAGCTAATGAGTTGACAGTTGAAAAGAAAACCTTAGAAATTCAAGTTAACAATCTTCTAAGCGATCTAGAATATTCCAAGTCTCAACTTCTTACTTTTTTCTAGTAGTTCTAAGAAGTTAGATAACATTCTAGGAATGGGCAAGCCTGCTGGTAATAAGGGAAGTCGGGATACAATAAAAATTATCATAATGTTACTAGTACGTCTAAGATCACATTTGTCCATAGTACTAACCAACTTAAACATATGCCTGATCCTGAACCTAAGAATAAGGTATATGTAGGACAGAGGCCTACTAGACGACGTAGGACCCTCCAACCTAGGAATAGATATCAACGTTCTCATAACTTTGATCTTAGTTTTATCCCTACACGTTTTCATTACGGTGAGTTAAAACACATAAGGTCTAGGTGTCGCCATTTCTTGAACATAAATAGAAACTGGAACTTAACTAGAAATAAGAATCAGATTTATGTTGGCCAGATTAACTTCCTTACTAATCAGGTAAGTAATTTGGCCAAGTTAATGACACAGATGACGGGAAATATTCCTGTCACTGGGCAAGTATGGGTGAAGAAAAGTGATATGAAAAATTATGAAATAGGTCGCGGCGCTCTTAAAGGTAAGAGCATTTGCATACCTAATTGATTATGTATTTTTGGTGCATGCTCGTATTTTACTATTGTGTAAGATTGAGTTATGCATGCATCATGTTTGTTTATTTATATGTTCTCATGCATTTCTATTTTCTGTTTTGTTTGTGTATTTGATTTTTTTTTTTTTTTTTGTGTTTTTGTTTTTTTTTTTTTTTTTTTTGCTTGATGAATTCATGTTTTAATTGAAAATAAAAAAATACAAACAAAACAATTTTTCATTATTATGATTTTTTTTTTTAAAAGGGAGGACAAACAGTTTATTCCAGGAAATTGTTTTCTAGCATGATATACAATACACATGATTTTTTTGGTCGTAATCAATCATGAGTTTATTTAGTGAGCTGTAATATAATTCTCATTGCTAGCTTATGATACTTTTGGAGTATTTAATATAGGTCTCTTCATATAACATCTGCATTGCATATACTATGAACTTGATAGTGGGACTACCGCGTGTGTGAGATTTGGGATGGCAGTCGCATGTTAGTAGGGTGACTTTGAACATGAATTGACCAACTTATATAGACCTATACTTGAGATTATCCCTGCAATAATAAATAAATATATTAAAAAAAATATTTCAAGGAGCTCAATATCTTATGCTACTTTTTGAAGCCTACTTCACTTGAGTACTTAAGCTTGCTGGGTTTCTCATAACCTGGTGCCTATGGTCAAATGATTTGGGTTAATCGGTCTAAAACTCGTTACACGAGTCATGCCAGTCGCTTAATGAAAGAAGACTGCATTTAAGATGAAAACAATATATATGAGCTTTTCTGTTTACTGTTGTGCTAAAAGATAAATGTTATATGCTAAAAGTCAAGGGGAAAAAGTCATTCTCCATAAAAAATGAGCTTTCATTTGTAGGTTCTAATGTGCTTTACTGGTTTGACTTTCATAAGTAGAGAAATATACTTATTAACAATGAAGCTTTGCAAGTCCTTTCTCACAAAATTAAGGTTTGGAGTCCTACCACCAGAGGATTAATGACACTTAATACATATAAGTCACTTATATAATTTACTCCATGGGTAATTTAAGTTAGATTTGTGGGAAAGTTTATTGTTCATTGCATATACTTATGACTGCTTACACCTACTTTATTAAGATGTTGTATGCTATTCTTTATCCCTTGTAATTTTGTGACAAAAAGGAGAGTAGAAAATCAAATATAAAATCATGTTTGTTGATTAAATTTTTTATTTATATAAAAATGATTTTTATTTGACTCAAAGACATTTTATTATTTAATTTCAGTTATGCTAAAATAAGTTTGATGTTTTAGTAGTATTAATGTGTTTTCGTGGTATGTTGGGTTGCATTGGTACTATGTCTTGATTTAGCATGCATAGTTAAAACTGAACAAGTCTAATTAATTCATAAATTGCCTAAATTATATAAATACTTGAACTTCTTTATTATACTGTTTTCCATGCATTTTACACTGAGTGTTAAGTTATTTGTTTCAGAAAACATGTGCTGATTAAACTGCAGAATTGTTCAAGTTAGTTAGTTTGTCATAGGTTTTGAGTCTATAATTTATTTTTGATTACTACCTTGACTTATTTAGTAGTTTTGTCACAGAATGCCAAAGAGGGAGTTCGTCAGGTTTTATATGTTTTGTAATTGACAATTCTGTAAACAAAAAAGGACTAAATTGTACCATGTGTAAAAAGTCAAGGAGTAATGTGAAAATAGTTGAAAATAAGGTTATTAGGTCTAGGGTTCGAGAATGGCAAAAGGAGGAAAAACGGCTCGAATTTTCGCTACACTGTCGCCAAGGTTTGGCTCGAGCTACAGAACAGAAACATCGTCGTTGGATTGTCGCCCCTCCTTCGCTCGAGCGATAGACTATCGCTCGACTGTCGCTGAGCCCTTGCTCGAGCGACGTGATTATTCGAGTAAATTTTATTTTGCGATTTAAAGGCTTTTTACCCTACCCATTCATTTATTAACCTACCTATATATACCAAAACACATCTGTACAAAAATTGAGAAGATTGAACATTGAGAGAAAAAGATCAGAGAGGTTCCTCTATATTTTTATGCTTCAACCTTCGTCCGGTGTTGATTGTTTTGGTGAGAAAAATATCGTTTTTATAATCCAAATACCAAACTGCATTTCCTCTACATCTGGTCAGAGTTTTGAAGATCGAGGGAAGTTGATTGGAGTTTCAGTCTGTGAAGAACAAGGTGTTCTTCGTTGATCCACGGGAGATAGATGATTTCACAAGGCTAGGAGTGTTGCAGGGTAGCAGATTCCACGGAGAGCTTTGACAACAGCAGCTAAGGATTGGTGAAGAGGAGCACGGGATCCAGGGAGAGCTGTAAGGAGTGTAATCGGGAAATTAGATAGTACGTGTCCTCTAGTTTGATAGATTGTAAGTTGTTTGAATCGTTTATAGTGGATTGCCTAGCAAAGTACTCGAAAATTTTCTCAGTATCATCCTGGTGTTTATTTACTGCTTTCGTTATTGTTTATTTAACTGCAGTATTCAAACTTAGGACTAGAATGGCTTGCATGTTTAGTCATCTAGAGGAGAATTTAAAAGTGACTTGTTGCTCTTTAATTTGTAAAATATTTTAATTCTGTATTATACACCTATTCACATCCCTCTAGGTGTTGTTAGGGTCGAACTTTGCGTTTTTTCAAGGAGATAGAGAAAAAAAGGTGTTAATTAGATGGTGTATTGAAAGTCGATGTAATGTGACAGTGTTAATGGTTTCTCTTTGTATGTTGTCTTGAATTTGCCGCTCTTTGTATGATTTTCAAAAAGTTGATTCGATTTTAGCTTGATATGCAGTAGACTAAAAAAAGTAACATACAAAAAGTTGCTCAAGGTTTTAGGGAACATATAATTATATTATGTAGTCTGCAGGTCGATCAAAATTGGAGCACATAAGCAGTGTGGAATTATCATTAGCAATACATGAGAATTCATCCAAAATTAATGTATTTCAATTGATACAATTGTCCACCCTTTCACGTGTCAAAGATTTTTACAAAAGATAAAATATTCACCATATAAAGTTAGCTGATCACCGGTACTAGCTAATACAAATCAGAAAGAGACTATTGCAACATAGTACTACATGAAAATTGTGTAAATATGACTCTTGGTCATCTCCAATGCTATATTGTCTCCATTTTCAAAGCCAATTCCTTGCAATGCTTACACTAACTAGAAGAAACAACAAAGACCAGACTACTGTCTTCCACTATATTGTTCCTTGAATTGACCTTGTTTGCAATCAGCTTTAGCTAGAAACAAACCTGAGAGAAAATACATATTTAAAATCACTCATTTGTATGACGATATATATCTTAAAAGGATACAAACGGAGAAATATTATAGATATAACCAAACCCAAAAAATCATAGCATAGTACATAAAAAATACAAATATAAACAAACCCAAAAGCCATAGCATAGTGCATAAAAATACTGGCAATACTCATAACCAAGATCACCTGAACATTGACCGATGATGAATTATTGTCGATATACCTTTTCGAAGTGCTTGATTTGGTTGGCACCTGTGTAGCAACTAAAAAATATGAGTTGTACAATTCACACTAATGACTCACTAAAAAAACTCATAACTTTTTAGAGGTTTTTGATTTTCTTGAACTAGTTTCGAGATGTCTTTTTCGACGAAGTTTTTTAGGAACTCCTTTGCTTTTTCGGTACTTTGAATCTAAGATGATTTTTCTAGCCAACTTTCCTGCTCCATCAAGGTATTGGGATCCCACATTACTTGACTTCAACCTCGATGACTCCATTGTTTGGAATTCAATCCAATCCATAATACTCTTCCATCTTAATTCATCATGTGCTATCAAGTCATACAATTTTGTACAGGCAGTGCACATTTGCTCATATCTAACTTGATTGGGAGTGTGAATCCAACCATTATAAGTGATTGGAACCCTCGTGTACGGTCTGTTGACATCTCTACTCCATCTCTTCAATATATAATTACTCAGTAGTATTTGTACTTGATTTTGGAGCAAAATTGCGATTGCCTGTTTAAAAACAATTCATCTAAACTCAAATAAGTGACAATTGCACTGAAATTCACATTCATCCCTAGGGAAGGACACTTTAAATATTTCTGGAATTCTACATTCATGCAAAATGATGTCCTCATGTACTTCATAAATAGGACGTAAGTACGAATCATGGGCAGATACTACTTCAAAATATACCTTTTCGGTAAACTGTTTTTGGAACTCTCTAAACTTCACTATCGTTTCCACTTATTGGAATTGCTTCTCCATTTTGTACCTTGTCCCGCGTGGAACCATTTGTGAAAATGATTTAAAATTAGCGTGAAACTCCTTCTCAACTTTACTTCTCAATACACGTTTATATTGCTCTACAAATTGCCTAATGGATGTTTTAGAATGAACATATCCATCAAAAAATGCATCAATGCTCTCACTTCATCTTCATTGAGTGGTCCATCAAAAAATGCATCAATACTCATCAATTTCTCTCATTGTATAGTCCAGTCAGCCAACCATGTTCTAATAATTTATAATCTTTGAGCATCCTATTCTAAACTTGCTCAAACTCCTCACAACTTTGTACATTGTATGCTAACACATGCACAATAGAAAGAATAGAAGCTTTATGTTTGTGGTTGCCAATTTTTTCTAGTAACTTCTTCAAAATATGCCACAAGTACCATTTATACTTGGTGTTCGAAAAGACGATTTCAATTGCATTTTGCATAGCCCATTCTTGATCTGCAATAATACCCTTTAGAGCTTTATCTTGCATACATTCTAGCTATACAAAAGTCCTTGTATCCTCATTTGAAACCAAAACCGCATCCAAGTAGAGTTTATTGTCCATTATGATTCATCCTAACAAAAGGAACGAATGGCGTATCATAATTATTAGTTAAGTATGTGGTGTTAAATGTGACTACGTCTTCGAATTCCTTACACGCTTGTTTACACCCGTTATCTGCTTAAACCATGTTCTAGAATTTTCTCCAAATCAAACGAAGATTAAGAAAACGTTACCTATGCTGATGCTGCCATCGGAGTATCCTGCTTTAACGTCGTTTGCAACTCCGTTGTGACTGTAGCTAGGGTCAACTGCAAATGATGGGGGTAGGAACGTAGGGTTCACCATCGTCTAGACGATGACGTCGAGGTTGCCGAGATCGTGAAATGGGTTCTCACATCCATACATTTTCGATCCTTAAATGAGTTGAAAATGAATGGGAAGTAATATGGTGTCAAATGGTGCATTTTCTTCTGTCTTTTTTTTGGCCCTTTTTTATTTAGTATGTGAGATGGGAAATGCTATTTGTACACACCTCGGTGTACTACACCGCCCACTCCTGTGAGGGGGTTTGTACACCGAGGTGTCAAATCCGATGAACACTTAGCAAAGCCCATGTGAGATATTTACTTTTTCAAAGTCTTGCCATGTCGGCACATTGTAAAAAAATCTGTATATGGGACTGTAAGTGTATGAACTACCCAATATTTAAAGGTACTCTAATAAATTATGTTGCCGACCAAGTTATTATGATTGTTATAAATTGTTGACCATTGGTGCATTTAAGGGTGGGCATGAGTTGAGTTAGGCCGATTTGATGCCCAACTCGACCATCAAATTGGCTATTCGAGTTTAAGGTTTAGCTGAATTGCCTTGCCGATCCAAATTGACCAAAGTCGAGTTGTTTAGTCGGGTTTTGTCTAGTTCACGATTTTTCTGCTTACCCCTAGGTGCCTTTTTCCCTTTTAAGGGCGATAACAAGATGAAAATTTATTGTACACACTATTTTTCTTTTAGAAAATTATATTCACAATACGGTTAATTAAACTGCACTTTAATTCAATGAACCAATCTATGCTTTTTTACACTTGTATATCCAAATCTTTTCTCATCATATTTTTACTCTCAATTTTTTATAACAAAATAAATAAAAAATATAAAAGTTTTTACATAAATATTTGCTTCCCATTTCAATGCAAGTTAGAATTATATCTGGGGAAAAAAAAAGAATCATCATTAGAGATGAGATGTGCTAATTTAATTGAAGATTGATAAGAAAAATATGATGCAAAAAATTCGGAAGTGTAAAATGAGCAAAAATTAAAAACTTCTTTGCTATTAAAATGTGGAAAGGATAATTTCCCTTCCCTTTTTACTTGTGAAAATTACATGGATCCCTACTT